>JAABOM020096711.1:0-126553 GCA_011800125.2 Solanum clarkiae
TCTATCAAGCTTTTGGATTTGCAACTTGTAGTTTCTACATTCTTCATTGCTTGTGGTAAAGCTCTCAACTATGTCTTGTATTTGCATTTTTGTTGGTTTTGCCTTTGCCATGAGTTGCTAAGCACCCACAACATGGGATTGTGGGAACCATGGTTAGTTGACTTGAGATGACCTAGATTTATTGCATTTCTATGATTGAGGTTTTGCATGTATTATCTATTTCTCTTCATATTTATTGTTGTTTGGTGGTGAACAACACCAAACCCCGCCTACTATCACGATCTCGACCAATGTAGTGATGAATAGGAAAAGGGAAATAGATGAAATAATTTGGTTGATGTGTTCTCATCTAATCAACCAAACCTAACAAAGGAGAGGTTGACTGGGAAAATAGGTAACGGTTAGTTGGCACGCCATGATAGCCAACCAAGCGCCATGGTGAAATTAGATCTTCACCTTCACAAGAGCACTGTAAGAACCTAAGATACCATTTTGCATGCGAATCTCCAATTGTAATTATGTTATGCAGGGTAATCGAGTGAACAAACCATGGGAAACGCAATATCTAAGTTATCCCTAAAATTAAGTGTTTTCCCGCATTGTAGTATAGTTTTTATTTTACTTTGTTTTTCAATCACAAACACCCCCCCATTTAGAGAGTTTAGTTATAAATTCTTAATTGTGAAGTCTTGTAGTCAAGCCCTGCCCTATGGATTCGACCCTAACCTTCAGTTAGGTTAATTGTTGACAACGACCACTTTCTTGTTGGAGCGTGAACATCATCAGTACAACCCCCCCATTGTGGTTGCATGGGCCTACCATCCTCCGAGCGAGGCGGATGAGGTAAAAACTCCCCCATATATGAGACTACTACCTCTCGGGCAAGGCAATTGAGGTACAAACCCCCCCAATATGGTTGCACGTACTACCTCTCGAGCGAGGCAATTGAGGTACAAAACACATAACATGGTTGTTCGGGCCTACTACCCCCAGAACGAGGTGTGGTCAACTTGAAATACTATGGATTCTATTCATGAAATCAATCCATATATACATCCCTTTCATCATCATAAAGTCATACAAGTCATATGTTAAGCAATGGATCATAAATAGTTCAAGAACCCTAACTGGATTTTTTATTGAACACTTGATGGGTGTGTAATGGTAGATTAAAACCATACAATTAAAGAGTGAATCATGCAAGATATATTTAAGTAAATCAGCCCACCAACAATTGGTAATACCACCATGCAAAGTACATAAAAATACTTCATCAAATCTCAAGATAGATCAAAGATTCATTGCTCAAAACATGCTTAAATAGTCACACTTTTACAAAACCCAACATAGTTCATTGTCAAATTCATAATAGAAGACCTATAAGTAAAATCAACTTAGAAACATATAATTTAGGTAAAAATGAAGATTGGGCACCATGGGTGAAAGGACACAATGGTTGAAACCCACATACCTTACCTTTGTAGAATTCCTCGTTGAAGATTGGAAATGGAGATTTGAAGCTTGAGTTAAATCCTTAAGATCCGGAATGAATTTTGGCACTTGAAATTTAGGGTGAAATATTTGTCTAAGTATTTGAGAGTGTATTGGGAAATGTGTTGTATGATATGAAGGTGAAATATGGCTAATTATAGGTATTTGCATGCATGGGAAGACTTAGGCCCAAGACCCAAAAGTGTTGGACCTAACAACAAAACTAACACCATTTTTACACTAGTTCGCGCCCTAGCAGCGTCGATCCAGGGGAACGCATCAACACTGGATAAGGAAATTTTTTTCTTTTTAAATTTTGATTCGGTTGCTCTAAAATCGAGGTTAGACCCATTGCCCGATCAATTTTTCCCCCGAACAAGAATATGAAGTTGGAATTTATTATCACGTATAGATTTTGTGATATATGGAAATTACGATTCTGGGCACTTCCGAGGCACATTTTCGGGCACTTTTTTTTTGGGTCATTTCAATATTCCCCCTTGGGAATATTCATCCCCAAATGTCAAAGAAACATACATAATAAGAGTAATCATGAAGAAATCATCCCCTACAAGAATGCAATAATTCGCTTAAACATCATTTCGAAAATCTGAACATAATTGTCAAAATCAGCATGAAGTTATCAACATAAACATGAATGCATGCAATGAGATAAAGGGCTGATACCTGAGACATGAAATCACAAAGAATACTTAGAATTTGTATCTTAGTCTTGAGTTGATGGAATAGAAAGGGATATCTATTTTTCATGTCCACCTCGGCTTCCCATCGATGTGTGACCCCTATTGATGTGTGTCCTAGTTGTTGAAGGAATCATAGAGACCCATGTTTGAAAGATTCTAATGCATGATTTGAATGATCTAGGTGCCACCCTTTCCTTTGTTACCCTTTTTGTTTCTAAAAAGTTTCATGTTGAGTCAGAGTTGTTGCATGAGTAATATGAGGTGTCTATTCCTATTGGTGCATCTACTGTTGCTAGGAGTGAGTATAGAAATTGTCCAATTCGCATCTTGCATAAAATCTTACCTTGTGATCTTGTGGAATTAGATATGGTTGATTTTGATGTTATTCTTGGGATGGATTGGTTGCATGCATACTATGCTTCTATTGAGTGTAGAACCCATAGGGTCAAGTTTTAATTTTCAAATGAATCCGTCCTTGAGTCAAAAAGTCATGATGTGGTAGTGATGGGTAGTTTCATATCACGCATTAAAGCCCATAGGTTGATCTCCAAGGGGGTGTTTATATCATCTAGTAAGTGTTAAAGATATGGAGTCCAAAGTCCCTTCCTCAAGTCGGTTCAAGTTATAAGTGAGTTTCTTGATGTCTTCTCAAATGACCTTCTCGGTATTCCTCCCGAAAAGAGATATACATTGGCATAGATTTTCTTCCCCACACTTGTCATATCTCCATTCCACTATCTTTTGGATTTGGGGTATAATGGAATAAGGCAAAATGGCTCTTTAAACTGTTTACGCTTCTTTCAATTGTGAAGTAGCAGTTAGTCAATGCAACTTTCGACGCTAATCATGGGTCATTTGGAAACAGTCGTGCTATATTTTTAAATATAGGGGTCAGGCTGTGTATGTCCGACCCCCTTACCCCATAATAGGAGAGAGCCTTTGAGGCATTGGGGTAATGTTGTTGTTATTGTACTCGCCCTATCTCCATTCCACCTTACCGTATGGCCCTTGCAGTGTTGAAGGAGTTAAAAGAGAAATTGAAAGATCTATAGGGAAAGGGATTTATTAGAACTAGTCAATCACCTTGGAGTGCTCCGGTGTTGTTTGTAAAGAAGAATGATGGGTCATTTTAGGATGTGTACTGACTACCGGCAACTCAATAAGGTTACTATAAAGAATAGATATCCTCTTCCAAGGATCAATGACTTGTTTGACCAATTGTAAGGGTCTGGCTTTTTCTCTAAGATTGATCTTCGTTCCGGGTATCATCAAGTGATGGTGAGAGAGTGTGATATTCCTAAGACGGCCTTCTAGACTAGATACGAGAATTATGAATTTGTGGTGATGTCCTTTGGGTTGAATAATGCACCTACCATCTTCGTGGACCTAATGAATAATGTCTTCAAAACCTACCTTGACTCCTTTGTTGTGGTCTTCGTTGATGATATTTTGATCTATTCGCATAGCAGGGAAGAGCATATGGGCCATTTGAGGGTTGGGTCGCAAAGATTGAGAGAGGAAAGATTGTATGCTAAATATAAAAAGAGTGAGTTTTTGTTGAAGGAGGTTGCATTCTTGGGTCATGTGGTGTCGGGTGATGGTATTAAGGTTGATACTAAGAAGACCGATGTGATTAGATATTTGCCTAGACCATTGACCCCGTCAGATATTAGGAGTTTCTTGGGCCTTGCAGGTTGCTATGATAATCACACCTTTTCACCCTAGTAGCATAGTACAAACCCATCACATGGTTTGATGAGTACAAACCCCCACCTCGGTTGATAAGTACAAACCTCCACGTTGGTTGATGATGATCTTACCCCCTCACTAAGGTGGCGTGTTATGAACCCCTCACATGGTTGATGATAATAACACCTTATCACCCTAGTTTCGAACTACAAACCCCTCACATGGTTTGATGAATACAAACCCCCACCTTGGCTAATGAGCACAAACCCCTATCTTGGTTGATGAATGATTTACCCCATCACCTTAGCGGTGTGGTACGAACCCCTCACATGGTTGATGGGTATAAACCCCCATCTCGATTGTCCGGGTTATTAGTCCCCCGGATAGGGAATGGTCTAATGCAACACATTATATAGAACATATCATGTATATAAGCTTATTTCATTATTAAAACATCAATCATATCATATCTCATGCTTTGGACTTTCGATTCCACAAGAAACTCTAGCTGGACATTTTATCAAACACTTGGGGGTGTAATAGGGGTAAGAGACCGCGAAATTTAGAGATGAAATCATGCAAGAAAATCTACTTTAAAACCATCAATCAACACCTTGCAAGACCCCCAAGACATTTAGATAAAATCCCTCATCAAATCCAATATTTGATCCAATATTTAGAGCTCAAAACATGCTAAAACAACCATACTTTCATGATCTAAAATCATTGTGCAGTAAATTTCACAATATAAAAGATACATATGTAAAATCAACTTTAAATCAACAAATATTAGTAAAAAGGAGGGTTAGGCACCATGGGTAAAAGGATCCAATGGTTCAACACCACATATCTTAGCTTCGCTCTTTGGTGAAGATTGACAATGGAGGCTTGAAGCTTGAAGGAAATCCTTAGTTTCAAATCAGGGTTTTGAGTCTTTAATTTTGGAGTAAAATATATGGTTAAGTGTTTTGGGGAGTATTGGGAAATGTTTAGGGTGATATGATGGTGAAATATGACTAAGTATAGGTATAAACCTGTTCAAGAACATTTAGGCCCAAGACTTAAAAGTCTTTGACCGATAAAACAAAACTGGGCAAAGTTAATACTGCTCTGCCACAAAGGCATATCGCGGATTGCCTCTCGAAATTGAAATTTTGAAAAAATAAAATTTTTATATAGTTGCCCTAAAATTCGGGGTTAAACTCTTTTTTCCCTAATCCGAACCCACTAAACATAAATATGAAGTCAGATTTTTGAAATAACAAGCGAATTTTTAAATATATGGAAAATAAGATTTTGGGCACTTTTTGTGGTATTTTTAATATCTCTCCCTTGCGAAAATTCGTCCCCAAATGCAAAAGAGACATACAAGAAAAGAATAATCATGAAAAAATCAGCCTCCAACATGGATGCAATGTTACATTTAAACATCACTTTAAAAATCTCAACATAGATGTAAAATCGTCATGATTTGCCAACTTAAACATGAAAGCACGTAAATGATATAGGGGCTGACATATAAGACTTGATATCATAAAAGAACTTAAAATTGGTACGTTAGGCTTGAGTGGAGTGGAAAAGATAAGGATATTGCTTTTGCATATCCACTTCGGCATCCCAAGTAGCACTTTCGACTTTTTGGTTCCTCCAAAGATCCTTAATAGATGCTACCTCCTTATTCCTCAATTTGATTGCTTGTCTATCCAAGATCTAAACCAGAACCTCCTCATAAGTCAAGTTATCCTCAACAACAACCACCACATCAAGAGGTACAATGGCATTAGGATCACCAACACACTTTCTCAACATAGAAACATGGAATATCAAATGAATTAAATTCATTTCACTAGGAAACTTCAACTCAAAAGATACCTTGCCAAACCTCTTTATCACCTCATAAGGACCAACATACCTTGGACTCAATTTCTCCTTTTTACAAAAATGGCCTACAACTTTCTTTGTAGAAACTTTCCAATAGACCCAATCACCCACTTTGAGTTCAAGGTCTCCTCTTCTTACATCGGCATAGGATTTTTGACGACTTTGGGCTGTCCTCAACCTTTTCCTAATCATCTTAACCTTCTCAAGAGAATCTATAACAAGATCTGGTAATAACAAATCCACCTCTCCAACCTCAAACTAACCCACCGGTGATCTACAACGTCTCCCATAAAGAGCCTCAAAAGGAGCCATACCGATGCTAGAGTGAGAGATATTACTGTAGGCAAACTCTATCAATGGAATATGGTCATCCCAACTACCTTTAAGCTCCATGATATAACCCCTAATCATATGCTCAAGTGTTTGAATTGTACTTTCAGCTTGGCCATCCGTTTGAGGGTGAAAGGCCGTACAAGGATGGAGTTTGGTACCAAGACCACTTTGAAAAGACCTCCAAAAGTGTGAAGTAAATTACGCACCATGATCTGATATGACAAATAAAGGAACCCCATTTAATCTTACTAACTCATAGATGTACAACCTTGCATGCTCTCCAGCCCCATATGTAGTTTTAACCAGTAGAAAGTGAGCCGATTTTGTCATCCTATCAACCACCACCCATAATAGAATCAAAACCTTTCCTATTCTTAGGCAACCCAACCACAACCCTTTTGGAACTTTCCCTCAAAATAGGCCCTCTTGTCCTCATGGCCACTCCTCTTTCTCGTCTTTTCTTCCTTCATTTGTGCAGCATATATCATCAATCGAGACAAGTCCATGTCACCGATAAGCATGGCGGACTGGCATTCCTCACTTATCGAGTCAGAGGACCCCATAACAAACTTATTCATCCTTGACCTAGGATCGGCTACCAAGTGAGGAGCATACATTGAAAGTTGATTAAATTTGATGACATACTCCTTCACACTCAAAGCACCTTGCTTCACCTTCATAAACTATACCAACTTTTCCTCTCTAAGCTCAAGAGGGAAAAATCGATAAGGAAGGACAATTTGAACTCCTCCCAAAGCACAACATTGCAAACCGCCTTCTCACCCTTCCATTGCTCATACCAAATTTGAGCTACCCCATTGAGTTGGTATATCGCCAAGTTCGCCTATTCATTTGGACCAACACCCGTGTTATTCAAGATTTTGTAGACCTAATCAATGAACCCTTGTGGGTCGTCTTCCACCTTTGACCCATGGAAAACCAGAGGATTCATCCTCATAAAGTCTCTTACCCTATCTCCCTAGGTATTAGCATGAGGGGCTTGGACCCCTTATTGGACTTGGTTGGCCACTCCTTGGGGAAGCATAGTAAGACCATCTTGGAGTTCACCATTGTTAGGTTGCTCCTTGGGAGTTTAGGCCTATCTTCTTCTAGTGTTTGGCATGATATAGAAAACCAAAGAACAATCATTAGGGGGAAAAACTCATTACTACTCTACAACACTACATAGAACATGATGAAGAGAAACATTTCCTAAAACGCCTCATAGCCTCCTATTCATAATCATGGGGTGCTTCACAACCATGAATAGGACTTTAATCGACGCGGTGTGTTGGACTCCAAGGATCTATCAACCTAGTGATCTGATACCATATTTTTCATGACCCAATCCAAAAGGCCTAGACATGACATGACGAATGGGTAACCCGAAGGAACTCCACACAATCCTCTCAACTTATCACTACACATTATTGGTGTGGAAGCATGTAAAAGACATAAAATGATACTAAGGGGAAAACGGGCTAATGTTAGCTTGCAAATCAATATCCTCAAGAGATAAGGAGTCAAACCTCATACTGTAGATGCATAACTTGTCCAACAAACACCTCTAAATATATAGATATAGTGGGGGCCAATAAAAGGTAATTGGGCTCACCCTCATAGTCAAAATAGAACACAAGAAAGTATCTCAATACATAGATAATAGAAACATAGACTAAAGTCCATGAAGTGGAGGACTCACCAACTAGTTTTGAGTAGAATCGATCTATCCATGTGGAGAAAGAGGATGATCAAATTTGAATGTCGGTTCCTACATAGTTATATCATGTAGGCAAGCGTATGCATTAGTACGTTTGAATGTACTAAGTATGTGGGATGCAATGCAACAACAGATAAGCTTCATAGTTAACATGCATAATAACAGACAATAGGCATGATACAGTAACTAGACATGTATGGTCAAAGCATAATTAAAACATGGTTAAGTAACTCATGCTCATATAGGGTATTGTTAGTGAAGCATCGACTAACTAGATTTCAAAAGTGTAAACTCCTTGGTCATTTGACGATGATCTCACCCCATCATGATGGTATGGTACAAACCCCTCACATGGTTGATGATAAGCACACCTTATCACCCTGGTGGCGAACTACAAACCCCTTGCATAGTTTCGTGAGTACAAACCTCTACCTCGATTGATCAGTACAAACCCCACCTCATTTGATGATGACCTCATCCCATCACCCTAGTAGTATGGCACGAACCCCTTACATGGTTGATGATAATCATACATTGTCACCTTAGTGGAGAAGTACAAACCCTTCACAAGGTTTGATGAGTACAAACCCCTACCTTGGTTGATGAGTACAAACCCCTACATCGGTTGATGATAGTCTCACCCCACCACCCTAGTGGTGTGGTACAAACCCCTCATATGGTTGATGGGTACAAACCCCCACCTCGGTTGTCCGGGCCTTTAGTTCCCCCAGATTTGGAATGGTCTAATGCAACACATTATATATAACATATTATGTACATAAGGTCATTTCATCATAAAAATATCATTCATATCATATGTCATGCTTTGGACCTTCAATTCCAAAATATATCCTAGGTCAAGGATGAATTAGTTATTACGGGGGTCTCTGACTTAGTAATTCAGGAATGCCGGTCCGCCATGCTTATTATATGTACTTGTCTCGGTTGATGAAATATGCCAACTAAATAGTGGAAAAAAAGTTGAGAAAGAGGAGGGGCCATGAGGCCAAGGGGTCTTGTTTTAAGGGCAAGTTCCAAAAGGGTACTGGATTTCGTCAAGGCCAAGGGCCTTCTCATGCTACTAATAGAAGGTTTTCCAATGACTTTCCTAGGCCACAAGGTGTTGGTGGTGTGGCTCCTATTGATATGTGTCCTAGTTGTGGAAGGAATCATAGATGCGTATGTTTGAAAGATTCTAATGCATGTTTTTGTTATGGGGAACTTGGTCACAAGAAGGTAGATTGTTCAAGACACTATGGCAAGGTTCGGGGTGTAGGTGCAGTTCTATTGGGTAGAGGTGGTCCTCAAGGTGGTTCCCCAAGGTACAACTGATTTTATGCTCTATATAGAAGGCTAGGGGTTGGTAATGTCTGATGTGCTATCAAAATACAACACGTTTGGTGCCTGAAATAATAGATTTTGTGAGTTCTTAAAGACACTTTTTATTGTTTTGATGTGTTTTTGTATTAATCTTGAAAAACGATAGGTTGGCTTGATTCTGAAGGAAAGTTGCAGATTTTGCTGAAGCATAGGCCTTACAAGCCCACCTGCGAGTCGTAGTTTTAGGGTGGTGTCATAGAAAGAATTAGATCTGGACCAAAATTCAGAAATCTGCTAAGGCGAAGGTCACCCGTAGGAGGTCATCACACGAGTCATAAGCCTCACTACGACTCATACAGGTGGATTCGTAGCAAGAATCAGAGAGCCAAAATGTTAGCCCAAAAACTGAAGGCCAAGACTACCAGAGGAACTTATGAACCATAGTTCAAGCAACAACTCATAACAAAGCATCATACAACATTAGTCCATGATGCCAAGTGCCTGATATGAGACCTCGACTATGACTCGTAGGTCATCCTACGAGTCGTAACTGTGAGACTTATCAACTGCCAGCTATCTTTTTTGTGTAAATTCAAGGGTTATTTTGTAAATATTGCATATAGTGTAAGATAGGTTTTGAGGAAGAGTTCGACCAGTAGATAATCTATAATTACATTTTGAATATTTTCTTGGTTTTTAGAGTAGTTTATTGTTCTTTCTTGTAAAACCCATTTTTGGGAATTGCAAATCTTGCCTTGTACACATTATTGATCAATCAAACTTGTAGGTCTGCAACTTATGGTTCCATTTTCTTCATCGTTATTGGTAAAACTCTCAACTATGTCTATCATGTGCATTTTTTATGTTTTGCCTTAGCCATGAGTAGCTAAGCACCCATAACTTGGGGTTCTAGGAAGCATGGGTAGTTGACTTCAAATAACCTAGGTTTATTGCATTTCTACAATTAGGGTTTTGCATGTATTGTCTGTTTCCCATCATTTTTATTGTTGTTTGGTGGTGGCCAACACTAACCCCACCTACTATCTCGATCCCGACCAAGGTAGTGATGAATAGGAAAAGAGAAATAGATGAGAGAATTCGATTGATGTGTTCTCATCTAATCAGCCAAGCCTGACAAAGGGAAAGTTGACTGGCACAATAGGTAAGGGTTAGTTGGCACGCCATGGTTGACGATCGAGTGTCATGGTGAGATATGACCTTTACCTTCACAAGAGGACTAGAAGAACCTAAGTAGGCGTCCTACAAGCAAATCACCAATTGAAGTTATGTTATCTAGGATAATCAAGTTAACAAATAATGGGGAACACAATTCCAAAGTTGTCCCCAAAATCGAGTGTTTCCTTGCGATATAGTTAGTGGTAGTTTTATTTTTCTTTTTTAATCACAAGCCCCCCCCCCCCATTCAAAGATTTTAGTCATCAATACTAGTAATGATTAGTGATGAAATATTGTAATCAAACCCCATATTCCCTGTGGGTTCGACCCTAACCTCAGTTCGATTAATTGCTGACAACGATCATTTTATATTGGAGCATGAATATCATTAGAAATTATGGCGCCATTGCTGGGGAATACGTCTAGGTTTTGATTTGATTTCACTATTAGTTCATGTGTTGATATCTAGAGTCTCTGTTACTTTACTTTTATTTTTGTTTTTGTTGTTTGATTTTATTCGCAGGGTATACTAGGTTTGTGTGCTGAACACAATGAGCCAAGGAAATCCCTTAACTCAGCTCAATTTGGAGATCCATCGACTACCAAGAAGAATGGATCAATTGAATGAAGATATAAGGTTGAGGAGGAAATGAATATGAACGAGGATATTGGAAGAGAGGAGAATCCACCATAAAGGGATAACAGGTCATAACTCAGGGACTTCAATGAAAATGCTTATGGATGGAATATATATAGATTGAACCCTATGGCTATGGATATTACCAGTGTGATACTACTGCCTCCTTTACTAACAGATAATAAGTTAACAGTATCAAGTGGATTGCTCCAAATGCACCAAAACCACAGACTATTCACATGGATACCTTCGAAGGATCCCCACCGTCATCCTCAAAATGTGGTGTTTTTTTGCAAGAGTGTCATGTGGACACCAAATCTTTTTCTTGAGGTTGTCGGTTTAATAGTATTTCCACTGTCATTGATCGGCATTGCTGCTGTATGGTTTTTCGAGCTTCCTCCGGGTACTATCACAAGTTGTTGAACTTCAGAGAGTATTCCTTGAAAGATATTTCCCAAGATCTAAGAAGTTGAAGCTCAAGGACCAAATCAACAACTTTGAGCAATTTCCAGGTGATTCTATTAGTACAAACATAGGAGAGGTCTACTAAATGCTTGAGGATGGTCCCCAATTACAAGACTGTTGATGATGCCTTGGTTGAGTTTTTCTATCGGGCACTTGACGCGAATAGTCAATCTTGTGCCGACACGATTATGGGAGGATGTTCCTAGACCAAGCTTTTGCATTGATAGCCGCAAGGATGGAGCAAGTGTTCAAAACAAATCGAGCATGGGGTCAATGAGAGTAAGGTATGATGAAACCATCTTGTGCGGTTAACACGAATAATGAGCAAGCAAAGGTGAATGAAGAAATCATGGAACAACTTGCTCAGCTTCTTACAAGTATGGTCTTGGTTTTAAAGCAAAATTAGGCAAGTGTCAAGGTAGTCACCCACAAATCTTCGAAGGCTCCCATCTATGATGATCCATTCTTTGATGAGGATGCATTTTTTGTAATCAATCAAGCGGCGGCTTTCCGAAACAACACCCAAGGGTCCAATTCAGGCTATTGGAGGCAAGGTTTTGGGAATCAAGGTTTGAACTTCAACCATGATGGGATGTATAGAAACAACCGAAGCGGATACTATGAGAGAGCGAGAGTGCCAGAGATAGAATAGGGAAGAAGAGAGGGCTACAGGAATAGTCCTTATGTGCCACCACACAATTGCGACGCTGGATGAAACAACTCTAGGAGTGAAAAAATGTTTGAAAAGTTGTTGAAGCAAGTCGACCATCAAGATGAGACTTTAAAGGGAATGATAGAATTTATTTCAAGCATTACCAAGAAAATATAGTCTCACTCGGTGGCTATTAATCAACTAGAGCAACAATTCGGGCAAGTTTATTCACAATTGAACCAACGCCAATAGGGCACCCTACCAAGCAATACGGTTCAAAATCTAAAGAACAAAGGGCATTGCATGACATTGATGACTAGAAGTGGCAAGAGCACCGTAGATCCCCCTATGCCAGTACTTGTGGATGAAGTTGAGGAGAAGGGTCTTAGGGGTGAAGTTGTGATTGAGGGAGAACATCTGAAGGTTATTGGGATGTAATAAGAAGAGACAAGGGAGCATGGGAAATTCAAATCAATTCCCAAACCTCCTCCTGTTGGATTTAGTTGATGAGAGAGTGTAAGCGGTGGATGCCTGGATTCATGCATTTGAGACTAGAGTCCACAAGAGGCTTGAGGGAGCTTGGCCTGCCAACATGAGCGTAGTAACTGAGGAGTTGGCCAAGTCAAGGATAACCTATTATAGATGTTTGTAGCCTCTATTTCAGCCCCAAAGGTAGCATCGGTAGGTGATAAGGCATTTGATTAGTTCACAACCATCTGAATACCTGTGGGAAGAGGCCCCTTGATTAGAGCGATGACCCAGAGTCGGCCCCGAAGAAGCCGAGGCAAGAGGAGCCCATACTTGAGGAGGTGGTGTAGGAGTCGCTTTTGTTGGAGGTTATTCAAAGAGAGTGAGCATAGCACACCCCACCTGGAGAGGGTACTTCCGGTGCCACTACAGAGTAGAGGTAGCCCCAAGATCCCGCAGATTAACCAGAGACTAGTGCTTGATGCATCATGATGTTTGACTTCTTTTGACCCATGTTCTCATTTGTCATGTTGGATACCTTGTTCTCTTTTCATACAATCTTTTTATTATGTTGGTTTTTGATTACGTTTAAATATTCTTATGTTTGATGTTATTTTTACTTAGAGTTTGGATGTTAATTTTTATTTTTTTAATAGATGTATGTATGTATTTCTATGTTATCGTGTTTTTTTTTCATTCTCGTCTTTACATTGACAACAAAGTATTCTATTTTTGTGGGGTGTGGGAAGGTATGGCTTAAGCTGAAGTCTGAGTAGCCTCAAATCTATTACTTCCCTTATTTTTGATCCAAAGGTTTTCTTGTCATGCTTCTTTTTTCATGTGGATGTTTACTTTTCCATTGAACTGACATGTTTAGGTAGTGTGGATAATAGGTAAACTTATAGTAGTGTTCTCTATTGACATATACACAACTTTTAGATGTGTTTTTAATGTTTTGATGAAAAATTGGGTACCCTCAAAATTTTTGAGATTGTTATTATTGATGCATTCATGCATTTTTGATCATGTGGCAATGTTTGTTTTTGTTTTCTGATGGTAAGCTGAGACTAAAAGCATGACCTGTGAGTCTATAGTTGTTTGTGGATGCAATTGGCGTGAGTGTTGTAAGCTTATTTTGCTGCATTCACGCATTTTGTATGGACCCAGAAGTTGCCTTATTACTCTAAAATTAGTTTTGTGATGTGGTGGATATGGACAGGATCTTAGGCTTTTGTTATTTGAGTGAAACTACTTTTTGCCTAAATAATCCACCTGATGAGCTAGTGAATCCCTTGTTCCAAACTTTTGAGCTTTTCATACACTTATTCTTCCTTGATACATTTCTAGCTTAACCATGTTTTGATGAAATGCCTTGATAATAGCCCTGGTCTATCCTTGAACATGTGAAACTTTATTAAGGCTTAAAGCTTAAATTGAGGGTGGCTATAAATGGTGGCCCTGGTTTGAGGCATAAATATTGTGTACTTCACATGAGGCTAAAACCCTAAGTTAACGGTGGGTTTTATGTTGGTAAAGTAATGATAATAAGGTGGTTAGTTGGGAAATCACGAAAGAAATTAAGAAGCATAAACTGAGTGAAGAAAAAAAAGAAAAGTGCTTTGAATTGAGAAAAAGTAGCAAAAATGAGTTTGAAATCGAGGTACAGCTGAAAAAAAGAAAGAAGGCACTCAAGAAAAATTCAAAACAGAAGAGTAAGGGTGGATAGATTAGAAAGGGATGGATTATAAAAGCAAAAAAACTGTTGGTAAACATGGTTCAAGGATGGTTTTTAGTCATTATTTCCCCAAAATACCACACAGAAACACCCCGAACCTATGTTACAAGCCTATAAGTCCTAAAGTGATCCAACTCCACTTTATCACCAAGTCCAAAGATGAGTATAGAGGCAAGCCTATGGTGTTAGTCAGTATGCATTGAATTTCAATTGTGAGAGTGAGAATGCTTCCTTAGTCCCTGAATTCCTAATACTTTTGAGTGAGTATGAGGGACTTCTTTCTAGTGAGGGCATTTGCACTACTTGAGTAGCATATGACTATAATAGCGATTGTGGATGGTTGATGCTCATTAGTTTGTCATAGTTGGATTGTCACGTATCTCATTATATTCTTATTTTCTTAATAACTTTGCAACCTTATTTAGAAAATAGAAGTTGGGTACCTAGATCAAAGGAGTTGATATATATGCCATTAGTATAGTTGCTATGCATTTCTACTTGTCTGCACAGATTGACTCATCTCTTGAGGAAAAGCAATAATTCTAAGTTGAGGGTTTGGATATGCTGTCAAAATACAACACATTTGGTGCCTGAAATACATAATTTGTGATTTCTTAAAGTGATATTTCATTGTTTTGATGTGTTTTTCTTTTAATCTTGCATAAAAATTAGGTTGGCATGATTTTGAAGAAAAGTTACAGAGTTTGCTGAAGCATAGGCCTTACGAGCTCACCTACAAGTCATAGCTCAAGGTACGAGTCGTAGGGTAGTGTCGTAGCAAGAATCAAAGATAGAAAATCAGAAATTTTCTCAGTGGAGGTCACCTTTACGAGGCCATCATACGAGTCATAAGACTTACTACAACACGTATAGGTGGATTCGTAGCAAGAATCAGAGAGCCAAAATGTTGGACCAAAACCTGAAGTCCAAGATTACGAGAGGAGCATACAAGTCCTAGTTCAAGTACCGAATTGTACCTAAGGGTCATACTATTTTAGTCCATGATGCCAAGAACCTGATACGAGACCCTGACTACGACTCTTAGGTCATTGTACGAGTCTTAATTGCGAGAATCAGCTGCTAGTTGTCTTTTCTATGTAAATTCTAAGGTTATTTTGTAAATACTATATATAGCTTTAGTTAAGTTTTGAGGAAGAGTTCGACTAGTAGACAGTCTACGATTACATTTTGAATCATTTCTTAGCTTATAGAGTAGTTTATTTTTCTCTCTTGGAAAACCCATTTTTGGGGATTGTAAATCTTTTGTTGTACTCATTGTTGATCAATCAAGCTTGTGGGTTTGTAACTTATGGTGCCTATTTATTTCATTGTTAACTCTCAACTATGTCTATCAAGTACATTTTTGCGTGTTTTGCCTTAGCCGTGGGTAGCTAAGCACCCACAACTTGGGGTCGTTGGAATCATGGGTAGTTGACTTCAAATAAGCTAGGTTTATTCCATTCCTATGATTGGTTTTCTACATGTATTGTTTGTTTTCCTTCTTTTTTCTTGTTGTTTGATGGTGGCTAAAATCAAACTCCACCTACTATCACAATCTCGAACAAGGTTGTTACGAATTAGAAAAGGAAAACAAATGACAGAATTTGATTAATGTGTTCTCATCTAATCAACCAAACCTGACCAAGGGGAGGTTGACTAGGACAATAGGTAACTGTTAGTTGGCATGCCATGGTTGCTGACCAAGTGCCAAGGTGAAATTTTACCTTCACCTTCACAAGCAGGCTGGAAGAACCTAAGTTATCGTCCTTCATGCAAATCACCAATTGTATTTATGTTATCTAGGGTAATCAAGTTGACGATCCATGTAGAACACAATTCCCAACTTATCCCCAAAATTGAGTATTTCCTCACATTGTAGTTAGTGGTGGTTTTATTTTTATTTTTGAATCACAACCCCCCCCCCCATTCATAGATTGTATTCATAAATACTAGAAATGATTAGTGGTGAAGTCTTGTAATCAAACCTTGTATTCCTTGTGGATTTGACCCTAAGCTCGGTTAGGTTAATTGCTGACAACACCCGCCTTATTATTGGAGCGTGACCATCATCAAGGTCCCCGATGTTGTTACCGATAAGTTGAAAATCCTTGATCTTGATGTATTTGCTTTGATTGTTCGGAGTCCCACCCTCTCCTTTGTTGCAAAAAAGTTTCGTGTTGAGTAGGAGTTGTTGCATGAGTCATATGAGGTGTCTACTCCCATTGGTGCATCTATTGTTGCTAGGAGGGTGTATAGAAATTGTTCGGTTTGCAATTTGTATAAAATCTTACCTTGTGATCTTGTTGAATTAGACATAGTTGATTTTGATGTTATTCTTGGGATGGATTTGTTGCACGTATACTATGCTTCTACTGATTCTAGAACCCGTAGGATCAAGTTTCAATTCCCAAATGAACCCATCCTTGAGTTTGAAAGTCATGATGTGGTAGTGAGGGTTAGGTTCATCTCATGCATTAAAGCCCGTATGTTGATCTCCAAAGGGTGTTTGTATCATCTTATGAGGTTTAAAGTTGTGGTCTCCAAAGTCCCTTCCATCGAGTCGGTTCCAATTGTACGTGAGTTTCTTGATGTCATCCAAAATGACCTTCCTAGTGCCCCTCCCAAAAGGGAGATAGACTTTGCGTAGATCTTCTTTCTGATACCCAACCTATCTCCATTCCCCCTTATCGTATTGCCTTGGCGGAGTTGAAGGAGATAAAAGAGCAATTGAATGATTTGATGGAAAAGGGATTTATTTGACCTAATCAATCACCTTGTGGTTCTCTAGTGTTGTTGTTAAATAAGAAGGATGGGTCACTTAGGATGTGCTTTGACTACCAGCAGCTCAATAGGGTTACTATAAAGAGTAGATATCCTCTTCCAACGATCGATGACTTGTTTGACAAATTACAACGAGCTAGCTTTTCCTCTAAGATTGAGCTTTGGTCCAGTAATGTCCTTTTGGTTGACTAATGCACTGGCCATCTTGATGGACCTTATGAATAGGGTCTTCAAACCCTACCTTGATTCCTTTGTTGTGGTCTTTATTGATGATATTTTGATCTATTCACATAGAAGGGAAGAGCATACGGGCCATTTGAGGGTTGTGTATCAAAGATTGAGAGAGGAAATATTGTATACTAAATATGAAATGTGTGAGTTTTGGTTGGAGGATTTTGTACTCTTGGGTAATGTGGTTTCACGAGTTGGTATTAAGGTGGATCCTAAGAAGACCGATGTGATTAGAAATTGGCCTAGACCATTGACCTTATCGAATATTAGGAGTTTCTTAGTCCTTATGGGTTACTATAGAAGGTTTGTGAATTGGTTCTCCTCCATTGCTTCCCCTATGACAAAATTGACTCAAAAGAGAATTAAGTTTGAGTAGACCGACGAATGTGAGAAAAGCTTCCAAACATTGAAAGATAGACTTGTGTCCGCTCCTAATTGTCACTACTAGATGGCCATGAGAGTATTGCTATGTGTTGTAATGCAAATAGAGTTGGCTTGGGTTATGTGCTAATGCAAAATGGTAAGGTCATAGCCTATGCTTCTAGGCAACTCAAACTGTATGAAAGAAACTACCCTACCCATGATCTTAAATTAGCCGCCGTGGTGTTTGCATTATAGATTTGGCATCATCATTTGTGTGGAGTGCATATTGATGTCTTCTCCGATCATAAGAGCCTTCAATATGTCTTCACACAAAAAGATCTCAACTTGAGGCAAATGAGGTGGCTAGAACTTCTCAAAGATTGTGACATGAGTGTACATTACCATCCCGACAAGGCAAATGTTGTGGAGGAAGCTTTGAGTTGGGTGTCTATGGGTAGCATAGATCATGTGGATGGTGGTGATAGGTAAATGGCTAGGAAGGTTCATAGATTGGCTAGATTGGGGGTTAGGTTGGATGATATGGGGAATGTTGTAGTTATTATTGATGGTTCTAAATCTTCCTTGCTTGATGAGGTAATAGCAAAACAAGATCTAGACTCCTCCTTGCTTGAATTGAAGGCCGTGGTGAATGAGGGCAAAATAGATGTTTTCTCCCAAGTGGGAGATGGGGACCTTAGATACCAAGATAGGTTGTGTGTGCCATGTGTTGATGGTTTAAAGGAAAGAATTCTTGATGAGGCCCATAGAACTTCTTACTCTATCCACCCCGCTACCACCACAATGCATAGAGACTTATGTAGTGGTGGGGAGGCATGAAAAGGGGCATTGCTAAATTTTTTTCAGTTGCCATAGTTTTCAACAAGTCAAAGCTGAACATCAAAGGCCAAGTGGCCTCACCCAAGACAAAGAGATTCCAACATAGAAGTGGGAGGTAATTAATATGGATTTTGTTGTTTGGTTGCCCAAGACTAAGAAAGGTTTCGATTCATATGGGTGGTGGTTGATAGGATGGCAAAATCAGCTCACTTTCTACCAGTAAAGACAACATATGGGGCTAAAGAGTAGACAAGGTTGTACATCCATGAGTTAGTGAAGTTACATGGGGTTCCTTTATCCATCATATCGGATCATGGTGCACAATTCACTTCACACTTTTGGAGGTCTTTTCAAAGGGGTCTTGGTACCAAAATCCTCCTTAGTATGACCTTTCACCGTCAAACAGATGGCCAAGCAAAAAGGACAATTCAAACACTGAGGATATGCTCAGTGCTAGTTTCTTGAAGTTTAAAGGTAATTGGGATGACTATCTTCCATTGATAGAGTTTGCTTACCATAATAGTGATCACTCTAGCATCGGTGTGGCCCCTTTTGAGGCTTTATGGGAGATGTTCCAGACCACTGTTGGGTTGGTTAGAGGTTGGAGAAGTGGCTTTATTGGGACCAGATCTCATTATGGATACTCTTGAGAAGTTTACAATGATTAGGGAAAGTTTGAGGACAGCCCAAAGACTTCAAAAAACTTATGTCAATGTGAGAAGAAGAGACCTTGAATTCAAAGTAGGTGATTGGGTCTATTTGAAAGCTTTTCTAATGAAAGATGTAGTCTATTTTTGTAAAAACGAGAAATTGAATCCAAGGTATGTTGGTCCTTATGAGGTCATAAAGAGGGTTGTCAAGGTAGCTTATGAGTTGAAGTTGCCTAGTGAAATGAATTTGATTCATCCGGTATTCCATGTTTCTATGTTTAGAAATGTGTTGTTGATCCTAATGCCATTGTACATTTTTATATGGTGGGTGTTGTTGAGAGTAACTTCACTTATGAGGAGGTTCTGGTTCAGAGCTTGGATAGACAAGTAAAGATTGTGGAACAAGGAGGTGGCATCCGTTAATGTCCTTTGGAGGAACCAACAAGTCGAAACTGCTACTTGGGAGGCCGAAGCAGATATGCAAAAGCTGTATCCTTATCTTTCCACTGATCTTTCCACTTCACTAAAGCCCAAGGTACTAATTATAAGTCCCCTATATGATATTAAGTCTCATATGTTAGCCCATATATCATTCATGTGTATTCATGTTTAAATTGGCAAATTATGATGATTTTACACCTATGTTGAGATTTTTAAAGTGATGCATAAATGTAATGTTCCATCTATGTTGGGGGATGATTTGTTTATGATCATTCTTGTCTTGTATGTCTCTTCTACATTCGGGGACGAATGTTCCCATTGAGGAGATATTGAAATAACCCCAAAAAGTGCCTTAAAACATACCACGGAAGTGCCCAAAATCTTGTTTTCAATATATCTAAAAACCCATTTGTTATTTTGAAAATCTGACTTCATATACTTATTCAGGGGGTCCAAATTAGGCTGGAAAGGGTCTAACCCTGATTTTAGAGCAACTGTACCAAAATTTGATTTTCCCAAAATTTTAATATCCACAGGAGATCCGCCATGGCTCCGCGACGCGCCTCTGTCGCGGAGCAGTGCTACTTCTTCGTAGTTTGTTGTCTCGGTCCAAGACTTTTAAGTCTTGGGCCTAAGTGTTCCCAAATGTGTTTCTACCTATACTTAGTCATATGTCACCCTCAAATTACCCTAAACATTTCCCAATACTCCCCAAAACACTTGGCCATATTTTTTACTTTAAAATTCAAGATTCAAAAACCTCATCCAGAACTAAGGATTTTCGTCAAGATTCAAGTCTCCATTGTCAATCTTCACCAAAGAGTTTCTCCAAAGCTAAGGTATGTGGTGTTGAACCACTCGATCCTTTCACATATCGTAACTAAGCCTCCTTTTAACGAATATTTCATGATTTAAAGTTAATTTTATGTGTGGTTCTTGTATATTGACAAATTTACTGGACAGTGATTATCTTTCCTGAAAGTATGGTTGTTTTAAATTTTTTGAGATCCAAATCTTGGATCTAATGTTTGATTTAATGAGTTGTTTTGATGTGAATATCTTGGGGTTGTTGCAAGGTGTTGATTGATAGTTTTACAACAGATTTTCTTGCATGATTTTATCTCTAAATTGCATGGTCTTTTACCCCCATTACACCCCCAAGTGTTTTATAAAATGTCCAACTAGTGTTTCTTGTGGAATTGAAGGTCTAAATCATGAGATATGATATGAATGATGTTCTAATGATGAAATGAGCTTATGTACATAATATGTTCCATATAATGTGTTGCATTTCCTAATCCGGGGGACTAAGAGCCCGGACAACTAAGGTGGGGTTTTGCACCCATAAACCATGTAAGGGATTCGTACCACACTACTAAGGTGATGGGGTGAGATCATCATAAAATGAGATGGGGGTTTGTACTCATCAAATCATGTGAGGGGTTTGTACTTCGCCACCGGGGTTACTAGGTGTGATTATCATCAACCTTGTAAGGGTTTCGTACCACGCCACCACAGTGATTGGGGGAGATCATCATCAACCGAGCAAGGGGTTTATACTTTGGAAATCTAGTTGGTCTATGCTTTACTAATGATACCCTATATGAGCATGAGTTACCTAAGTATGTTTTATTTATACATTGATTATACATGTCACGTTACTATATACGCCCTATTATATATTCTTATGCATGTTCACTATGAAGCTTAGCCATTGTTGTATTGCATCTCACATACTTAGTACATTCAAACGTACTAACGCATACTCTTGTCTATATGATATCACCTTGAAGGAATCGGCGTTCTAGTTGATCATCATCCTCTTCTACATGGTTGGATTGGTTCTACTTAAAAGCTAGTTGGTGAGTCTTCCACTTCGGGGACTTTAGTCTATGCTGCTATTATCTATGTATTGAGAACCTTTCTTATGTTGTGTTTTGACTATGAGGGTGAGCCTGGTTACGTTGTCTTGTCCCCCACTCGATCTATGTATTTAGAGGTATTTGTTGGACAAGTTATGTATCTATGGTATGAGTTTTGACTCTTGTCTCTTGATGATATTGATTTGCAAGCTACCCCTTAGCCCCTTTGCCCTTTAGTATCATTTTATGTCTTTTACATGCTTCTGCGACCAATGATGTGTAATGAAAAGTTGAGAGGCTTGCATGGGGTTCCTTCGGGTTCCCCATTTGCTGTGTCACGTGTAGGCCCTAGGCTTTGGTCATAACATACTTGGTATTAGAGCTCTAGGTTGATAGATTCTCGAAGTCGAACATATCACGTCGATTAGAGTCCTATTCATGGTTGTGAAGTGCGCCATGACTATGAATAGGAGGTTATGAAGCATTTCAGGAAATGTTTCCCTTCTTCATCTTCTATGTCGTGCTATAGAGTTTTCCCACCTAACGATTGTTCTTTGCTCTTCTAGGTCATGCCCTACACTAGAGGATGACATGTCCAAACTCCCAAGGAGCAATCTAACAATGGTGAGCTCCGAGATGCTATTACTATGCTTGACCAAATTTTGGCCAACCAAGTCGAACAAGGTGCATAAACCCTCATGCTAATACCCGAGAGCTAGTGTAAGAGACATTATGAGGATGAATTCTTCGGTTTTCCATGGGTCAAAAGTGGATGAAGACCCACAAGAGTTCATTGATGAGGTCTACAAAATCTTAAATATCACAGGTGTTGGGCCAAATAAAAAGGCAGAGTTGGCGGCATACCAACTCAAAGGGGTAGCCCAAATTTTGTGTGAGCAATGAAAGGGTGAGAAGGGGGCTGGTAATGTCCTACTTTAGGAGGAGTTCAAATTGGCCTTCCTTAATTAGTTTTCCCTCTTGAGCTTAGGGAGGCAAAGTTGGTAGATTTTATGAACTTGAAGCAAGGTGCTTTGAGTGTGAGGGTGTACGCCCTCAAATTTAATTAATGTTCAAAGTATACTCCTCACTTGGTGGCCAATCCAAGGTCAAGGATGAATATGTTTGTTATGGGGGTATCTGACTTGGTAAGTGAGGAATGTTAGTCTGCCATGCTTATTGAGGACATAGACTTATCTTGGTTGATGACTTATGCCGAATAAATAGGGGATTAAAAGTTGAGAAATAGGAGGGACCATGAGGTCGAGAGGGCCCGTGATGAGGGCAAGATCCAAAATTGTACTAGATTTCATTAAGGGCAAGGGCCTTCTCATTCTACTAATAGGGATTTTGTCAATGACTTCCCTTGGTCATAAGGTGTTGGTGGTGTGGCCCCTATTGATGTGTGTCCTAGTTGTGGATGGAATCATGGATTCCCATGTTTGAAAGATTCTAATGCATGCTTTGGTTGTCGAAACTTGGTCACAAAAAGGTAGATTGTCCAAGAAACAATGGCAAGGTTCAGGGTGCAAATGCGGTTCCATTGGGCATAGGTGGTCCTCAATGTGGTGCCCCAAGGCACAATCGATTTTATACTCTACATGGAAGGCAAAGGGTTGGTGAGGTCTTCGATGTTATTATCAATATGTTAAACATCTTTGATCTTGATTTATATGCTTTTATTGATCCGGGTGCCACCATTTTCTTTGTTACCCCCTTTGTTGCTAAAATGTTCCATGTTGAGTCAGAGTCGTTGATTGAGTCATATGAGATGTGTAATTCTATTCGTGCATCAATTGTTGCTAGGAGGGTGTATAGAAATTATCCAGTTTGCATCTTGTATAAAATCTTACCTTGTGATCCTGTTGAATTAGATATGGTTCATTTTGATGTTATTCTTGGGATGGATTTGTTGCATGCATACTATGCTTCTATTGATTCTACAACCCGTAGGGTCAAGTTTCAATTCCCAAATTAACCCGTCCTTGAGTGGAAAAGTCATAATGTGGTAGTGAGGGGTAAGTTCATCACATGCATTAAAGCTCGTAGGTTGATCTCCAACGGGTGTTTGTATCATCTTGTGAGGGTTAAAGATGTGGAGTCCAAAGTCCCTTCCATAGAGTCGGTTCCAATTGTAAGTCAGTTTCTTGATATCTTCCGAAATGACCTTCCCGGTATCCCTCTGAAAAGGGAGATTGAATTTGGCATAGATCTTCTTCCCAATACTCACCCTATCTTTATTCCCTCTTACCGTATGGCCTGGCGGAGTTGAAAAATTTAAAAGAGCAATTGAAAGATTTGTTGGAAAAGGGATTTATTAGACCTAGTCAATTACCTTGCGATGCTCCGGTATTGTTTTCAAAAAAGAAGTATGAGTAACTTAGGATGTGCTTTGACTACCAGATACTCAATAGGGTTACTACAAAGAATAGATATCCTCTTCCAAGGATCGGTGACTTGTTTGACCAATTGTAAGGGCTAGCTTTTTCTCTAAGATTGATCTTTGGTCTGGGTATAATCAAATGAGGGTGAGGGAGTATGATATTCCCAAGACGGCCTTCCAGATCAGATACTAGCATTATGAATTTTTGGTGATGTCCTTTCGGTTGACTAATGCATCGATGATCTTCATAGACTTAATGAATAGGTTTTTCAAACCCTACCTTGATTCTTTTGTTGTGGACTTTATCAATGATATTTTGACCTATTCCTATAGTAGGGAAGAGCATATGGGCCATTTGAGGGTTGGATTGCAAAGATTGAGAGAGGAAAGATTGTATGATAAATATAAAAAGTGTGAGTTTTGGTTGAAGGAGGTTGAATTCTTGGGTTATGTGGTGTCGGGAGATGGTATTAAGGTGGATCCTAAGAACACCGATGTGATTAAAAATTGGCCTAGATCATTGACACCGTCAGATATTAGGAATTTCTTTGGCCTCGAGGGTTACTATAGAAGGTTTTGAATGGGTTCTCCTCCATTACTTCTCTTATGATAAAATTGACACAAAGGAGGGTTAAGTTTGAGTAGACTAATTAATGTGAGAAAGGTTTCCAAACATTGAAAGATAGACTTATGTTCGCTCCTATATTGTAACTACCAGATGGGCTTGAGGATTTTGTTATGTACTGTGACGTATCTAGACTTGGCTTGGGTTGTATTCTAATGCAACATTGTAAGGTCATAGCCTATGCTTCTAGGCAATTCAAAGTGCATGAAAGAGACTACCCTACCTATGATATTGAATTAGCCGCCGTGGTGTTTGTATTAAAGATTTGACGTCATTATTTGTATGGGGTGCATATTGATGTCTTCACCGATCGTAAAATCCTTCAATATATCTTCACACAAAAATATCTCAACTTGAGGCAAAGATGGTTTCTAGAACTTCTCAACGATTATGATTATGAGTATACATTACCATCCCAACAAGGAAAATGTTTTGGCGGATGCTCTGAGTCGGGTTTCTATGGGTAGCCAAGATCATGTGAAAGGTGGTGATATGGAAATGGCTGGGGAGGTGCATAGATTGGCTAAATTGGCGGTTAGGTTGGAAGATATGGGTAATGGTGTAGTTGTTGTTGATGGTTCTAAATCTTCCTTGCTTGATAAGGTGCTAGCAAAACAAGATCTAGAGTCCTCCTTGCTTTAATTGAAGGCCTTGGTGAAAGAGGGAAAAATAGATGTTTTCTCCCAAGGGGGAGATGGGGCCCTTAGATACTAAGATAGGTTGTATGTGCCATATGTTGATGGTTTGAGCGAGAGAATTCTTGATGAGACCCATAATTCTTCTTACACTATCCACCCCGGTTCCACCAAAATGTTTGGAGACTTGAGGGATATGTATTGGTGGTTAGGCATAATGAGGGACATTGCTAAATTTATTTTCGATTTCCATAGTTTTCAACAAGTCAAAGCGGAACATCAGTGGTTGGGTGGCCTAACCCAAGACATAGAGATTCCCACTTAGAAGTAGGAGGTAATTAAAATGGATTTTGTGGTTGGGTTACCCAAGGCTAGGGGAGCTTTTGATTCTATATTGGTGGTGGTTGATTGGATGACGAAATCAACTCACTTTCTACCGGTTAAGAATACATGTGGGGCTAAAGAGTATGCAAGGATGTATATCCATAAGTTAGTGAGGTTACATAGGGTTCCTTTATCCATCATATTGGATCATGTCATACAATTTACTTCACACTTTTGGGGGTCTTTTCAAAGTGGTCTTGCTACCAAAGTCAACCTCAGTACAACCTTTCACCCTCAAATGAATGGCCAAGCCAAAAGGACAATTCAAACATTTGAGGATATGCTTGGTACATATTTCTTTGAGCTTAAAGGTAGTTGGGAAGACCATTTTCCATTGATAGAGTTTGCCTACAACAATAGCTATCCCTATAGCATTGGTATAGCTCCTTTTGAGGCTCTTTATGAGTGACATTGTAGATCACTAGTGGGTTGGTTTTAGGTTTGAGAGGTGGCTTTGTTTGGACCAGATTTCTTTATGGATACTCTTGAGAAGGTTATGATGATTAGGGAAAGGTTGAGAATAGCCCAAAGTCGTCAAAATTCTATGTTGATGTGAGAAGAATAGACCTTGAATTCAAAATGGGTGGTTGGGTCTATTTGAAAGTTTCTCGAATGAAAGGTATAGTCTATTTTGGTAAAAAGGGTAAATTGAGTTCGAGGTACGTTGGTCCTTATGAGGTGATAAATAGAGTTGGCAAGGTAGCTTATGAGTTAAAGTTGCCTAGTTAAATGAATTTGATTGATCTAATATTCCATGTTCCTATGTTGAGAAAGTATGTTGGTGATCCTAATGCCATTGTACCTCTTGATCTAGTGGGTGTTGTTGAGGATAACTTGACTTATGAGGAGGTTCTGGTCCACTCCACTCAAGCCTAAAGTACTAATTCTAAGTCCCTTATGTGATATCAAGTCTGGTATGTCATCCCTATATCATTCATGTGCATTCATGTTTTAAGTTCGTAAATTATGATGATTTTACACGTATGTTGAGATTTTTAAAGTGATGTTTAATGTAATGTTACATCCCTGCTTTCGCTGATTTGTTCATGATTATTCTAGTCTTTTAAGTCTCTTCTATATTCGATGACGAATGTTCCCAAGGGGTAGATATTAAAACTATCCCAATTCAATTCAAGTTCCTAAAAACATACCTCAGAAGTGCCTGGAGTCTTGTTTTCTATATATCTAAAATTTTATTTGTTATTTCAAAAATCCTACTTCATATTATTGTTCAGGGGGTCCAAATTAGTGGGAAAAGGGGTCTAACCCCAATTTTAGAGAGACCATAGCAAAATTAGATTTTTCCAAAATCTTAATTTCAAGAGAAGATCCGTAAGGGCTTCGTGACGCGCCTTTGATGCAAATCAGTGTTAATTTTGCCCAGTTTTGTTATCTCGATCTAACACTTTTAGGTGTTGGGCCTAAGTGTTCACAAACTTGTTTCTACCTATACTTAGTCATATTCACCCTCATATCACCCTAAACATTTGCTAATACTCTCCAAAACACTTAGCCATATGTTTTACTCCAAAATTCAAGACTCAAAAGCCTCATCCAAAACTAAGGATTTCCTTCAAACTTCAAGCCTCCATTGTCAATCTCCACCAAAGAGCTTCTCCAAAGCTAAGGTATGTGGTGTTGAACCATTGGGTCCTTTCACCCATGGTGCCTAAGCATCCTTTTTGCTAATATTGCATGATTTAAAGTTGATTTTGTATGTGGGTCTTGTATATTTAGAAATTTACTGCACAGTGATTTTAGTTCATGAACGTATGGTTGTTTTAGCATGTTTTGAGCTCTAAATCTTAGATCTGATGTTTGATTTGATGAGGGTTTTTGATGTGAATATCTTGAGAGTGTTGCAACGTGTTAATTGATGGTTTTACAATAGATTTTCTTACATGATTTCGTCTCTAAATTACATGGTCTTTTATCCCCATTACACCCCTCCAAATGTTGGATAAAATGTCCAGCTAGAGTTTCTTATGGAATTGAAGATCCAAAGCATGAGATATGATATGAATGATGTTTTAATGATGAAATGGGTTAATGTACATGATATATTCTATATAATGTGTTGCATTAGACCATTCTAAATCCAAGGGACTAAGAGCCCAGACAACTAAGGTGGGTCTTTATACCCATCAACCATGTGAGGGATTCGTACCACACCACCAGGGTGATGGGGTGAGATCATCATCAACCGAGATGGGGGTTTCTACTCATCAATCGAGATGGGGGTTTCTACTCATCAACCGAGGTATGGGTTTGTATTCATCAAACCATGTGAGGGGTTTTTACTTCTCCACTAGGGTGATAAGGTGTGATTATCTTAAACCATGTGAGGGGTTCATACCACACCACCAGGGTGATGGGGTGAGATCATCATCAACCGACCAAGGGGTTTATACTTTGGAAATTTTGTTGGTCTATGCTTCACTAATGATACCCTATATGAGAATAAGTTGCATAAGCACGTTTTACTTATGCATTGGTCATACATGTCACGTGATTATATCATTCCTGTTGTCTATTGTTATGCATGTTGACTGTGAAGATTATCTATTATTTCCTTGCATCCCACATACTTAGTACATTCAAACATACTAATGCATACTCTTGCCTACATGATATCACCATGTAGGAACCGACCTTCAAGTTTACTATCCTCCTCCATGTGGCTAGATTGGTTCTACTCACTATGTTGCTATTATCTATGTATTGGTAGGGAGGCATGAAGAGGGACATTGCTAAACTTGTTTCCAGTTGCCGTAGTTATCAACAAGTCAAAGCCAAACATCAAAGGCTGGTGGTCTAAACCAGGACATAGAGATACTACTTGATGTTGGAGGTAAATAATATGGATTTTGTGGTTGGGTTGCCCAAGACTAGGAAAGGTTTTGATTCTATATGGGTGGTGGTTAATAGGATGATGACATTTACTCACTTTCTACTGATTAAGACTACACATGGGGCTGAAGAGTATGCAAGGTTGTACATCCATAAGTTAGTGAGGTTACATGGGGTTCCTTTATCCATCATATTGGATCGTGGTGCGCAATTTACTTCACATATTTGGAGGTTTCTTCAAAGAGGTCTTGGTACGAAAGTCCATCTTAGTACATCCTTTTACTAAGCATATTTTACTTATGCATTAAAGATATATGTCACATTACTATTTCATTCCTATTATCACTATGAAGCTTATCTATTATTGCATTATATCCCACATACTTAGTACATTCAAACGTATAACATATATTTCACCCTCATATCGTGCAAGGAATTCCTAAAATACTCACTCAAATAGTTAGCCAATATTTCATCTCCTAAATTCACGTCTCAAAACTCATTCAGATCTCAACGTTCTCATTCAAGCTTCAAGTCTCCATCTCCAATCTTCTTCAAGGATTCTCCAGAGTCAAGGTATGTGGGTTTCTTTCTTTGCATCCTTTTACCCATGATACCCAAGATCTCTCTTTTACCTAAAATTGCATGATTTAAAGTTGATTTACTCATGGGTCTCATCTATTATGAATTTTCCTGCACTCTGTGTTGGAGTTTTATGAAATTATAGTTGTTTTAACATGTTTATAGCTATGAATGTAAGGTTTATTTTGAGATTTGATTAAGGGCTATGATGTATATTGCTTGAGGGTGTCACCAAATATCTATTAATGGTTTTACATTTTATTTTCTAGCATGATTCCACCCTTGAAATGTGTGGTTTTACACTAGCACTACACATCTACCAAAGGTTTGATGAAATGTTCGGGTTATGATTTCTTGAGGAATTAAAGGTCTAATGCATGTCTTATGAGTTGAAAGACTATATGATGATTAAAAGTATGCATGTACACGGTATTATCTCTATGGTGTGGGGAAAATGTCCAAGCCTCACTGGGAGGTTGTAGGCCCGGGTAACCTTGTTGAGGAGTTGGTATCTTGATTAGCTCGCTCCGAAGGTGGCAGGCTCATGCAACCATGACGAGGGGTTTGTAGCTTGATAACCATGTTAGGGGATTTGTACTCCATCAACCTTGTAGGGGGCTTTGAACCTGATCAATAACTTAAAGGGGTTTATACCTCATGGTCCTCTCCAAGGAGATGGTAGGACTTGGATATTTACTAAAGTGGTCTCTCCTTACACATGGATTATATTCTATATAAGCGTGGTTTTACTTCAAGCATCATTCATACATAACATATTGCTATATGCTTACCCGTTGCCTATGTTATGTATTTTTCTTTTGATCATTATCACTTGTTGCATTGCATCTTACATACTTAGTACATTTACATGTGCTAATGCATACTCTATGCCTACATGATGTTTCCATGTAGGAACCGGAGCCTTGCTTGAGCATCCCCATCCATGTGGTTAATACAATTCAACTCAAGATTATTGGTGAATCCTCCATTCCGGGGACATTGCTTATTGTCTCATGTTATGTTCTAAGACTACTTTTCTTTTATGTAAATGTTGACTATGAGGGTGAGCCTGGTTGCTTCTCTTGGCCCACGCTCTTATCTATGTAATAGAGGTATTGTTGGATATATCATGTGTAATGTTATAACCTTTGACTCTCTCTTAACTATTGTAGTTTATTATATGAAAGATATTTGTAGCCCCGGTTATCTCTATTTACTATCTCTTGTTGTTATTTTTTTGCTTCCACGACCAAAGATGTGTAATAATATGTTAACAGGCTTACTAGGGGTCCATTCGGATTCCCCCTGCATAATGTCACGGCTAGGTCCTAGGCTTGGGTCATGATAAAGTTTGTATTAGAGTACTAGGTTGTTAGATCCTTAGGGTCCAACGTACTGCACCGATTAGAGACTTATTCATGATTTTGTTATGCACCACAACTATGAACAAGAGGCTATGAGGTGTTTAGGAAATGTTGCCATTCTTCTTTCTCTATGTAATGCTATGGAAATTGAGGTAAGGTTTTCCTCCTAACGATTGTGCTTTGCTATGCGAGATCATACCTAGCACGAGACGAAGAAGAGCCTGCTCACCCAAGGGGCAACCTGCTAATTGAGAGCTTCGAGATGCTCTCACTTTACTTGCACAAGTTATGGATAACCAAGTCAACCAAAGGGCCCAAGCCCCTCATAACCCTACACTGACAGCTTAGGTGAGAAATTTCATGAGGATGAATCCCTCGGAATTCCATGGTCAAAGGTGAGTAAGGACCCTCAAAAGTTCATTGATGAGGTCTATAAGATTTTGGCTATCATGGGTGTGAGGTCGGAGGATAAGGTGGAGTTACCAGCCTACCAACTCAAAGCGATAGCACTAATATGGTACAATCAATGGAAAGAGGAGAAGGGGGGTCAACAATGTGATACTTTGGAAGGAGTTCGAAGCGGCTTTTCTTAATCGGTTCTTCCTTCTTGAGCTTAGGGAAGCCAAATTGGTTGAATTTATGAATTTAAGACAAGGGTCATTGAGTGTGAGGGAGTATGCCCTCAAGTTCAACCAACTTTCCAAATATTCTCCACATTTGGTGGTCGACTCAAGGTCTGGAATGAACAAATTTATGATGGGTGTTTTTGACTTGGTGAGTAAGGAGTGTCGGTCTGTCATATTTACTAGCGACATGGATTTATCCCGTTTGATGACCAATGATGAGCAAATGAAAGAGAAGAAGTTGAGGAAGAGAAAGGGTCATGAGGGCAAGAGGGCCCATTTTGAGTGAAAGCTCCATAGTCAAAAGGGTAGTTGGTTCCCTCAAGGCCAAGGGTCTTCCCGTATGAGGGTTGCCAAAGACTTTCAAAGGGTCCAAGGTTTTGGAGCTACGATTCCTAATGGTGGTGTCAAAAATGCTGTAGGGGTCATGCTTGAGGGATACTAATGCTTGCTATGGTTGTGCAAGTTGTGCATAAGGAGATAGATTGACACCGAAATTGCAAGAAGGGTAAGGAGGTTCATCCACTTGGTGCTAATGCGGTCCCTTTGAGGAGAGGTGGTCAACAAGGTGGTGCCCCAAGGCACAATCAGTTTTATTCTTTGCATGGGAAGCAAAGGGTTTGGGAGGTTCCCGATGTCATCACTGGTATGTTAAAAGTCTTTGATTTTTAAGTGTATGCATTGATTGATCCGAGTGATACTCTGTCTTTTGTCACGCCCCTTTGTTACCAAAAAGTTCAATGTTGAACTCGAATTGTTATGAGGCATCTACTCCTATTGGTGCATCTATTGTGCCTAGGAAGGTCTATAGAAATTATCTCGTTTGTATTTTGCATAAAATATTTTCTTGTCATCTTGTGGAGTTTGACGGTTGATTTTGATGTCATTCATGAGATGGATTGGTTGCATGCATACTATGCCTCTATTTATTGTAGAATCCGTAGGGTCAAATTTCAATTCCCAAACGAACCCGTCCTTCAGTGGGAGAGTCATGATGTGTTGTCAAGGGTAGGTTCATCTCTTCCATTAAAGCTTGTAAGTTGATCTCTATGGGGTGTCTTTACCATCTTTTAAGGGTTAGGGATGTAGAAGTACTTTCTTTTAAGGGTTAGGGATGTAGAGTCCAAAGTCCTTCCTATAGAGTCAGTTCCGGTCATAAATAGGTTTCTTGATGTCTTTCCAAATGACCTTCCCAAAGTTCCTCCCAAAAGGGAAATAGATTTTCATATAAAACTCCTCCTTTATGCTTAACCCATTTCTATTGTCATGTGTCGTATGGCCTCGGCGGAGTTAAAGTAGTTGAAGGATCAATTGAGGGATTTGTTGGAGAAGGGTTTCATTAGGCCTAGCTTGAAGGCAATGATTCTTGATGAGGCTCATGGTTCCTCTTACTCTATTAACCTTGGGTCTACTAAGAAGTATAGTGATTTGAGAGGGATGTATTGGTAGGAAGGCATGACGAGGGACATTGCCAAATTTATTTCCGGTTGCCATAGTTGCCAATAAGTAAAAGCCGAACATCAAAGGCCGAGTGGCATAACCCAAGACATAGAGATTCCTAATTGGAAGTGGAAAGAGATTAATATGGATTTTGTGGTTGGGTTGTCCAAGACTAGAAAGGGTTTTGATTCCATATGGTTTGCGGTTGATAAAATGACAAAATTGGCCCACTTTCTACCAGCTAGGACCATATATGGGGCTGAAGATTATGCTAGGTTTTACATTCATGACTTGGTGAGGTTGGATGGGGTTCCTTTGTCCATTATATCGGACCATTGTGCACAATTTACTTCATACTTTTGGAGGTCTTTCCAAAGTGGTCTAGAAACCAAGGTAAAGCTTAGTACAGCCTTTAACCCTCAAACGGATGGCCAAGCCGAAAGAACTATCCAAACTCTTGAGGATATGCTTAGGGCCTGTGTATTAGAGCTTAAAGGTAATTGGGATAATCATTCCATTGATTGAGTTCGCTTATAACAATAGTTATCATTCTAGCATCAGTATGGCTCCTTTTGAAGCTCTCTATGGTAGACATTGTAGATCACTGGTTGGGTGGTTTGAGTTTGGTGAGGTGGCTTTGTTGGGACCACATATGTTTGTGGAGGATCTGGAGAAGTTTAGGATGATTAGGGAAAGGTTAAAGACGGCCCAAAGTCACCAAAAGTCTTATGCCGATGTGAGGGGAAGGGATCTTGAATTCAATATTGGTGATTTGGTTTATCTCAAGGTGTCACCAATGAAGGATTTGGTTCGTTTTAGTAAGAAAGGCAAGTTGACTCCTAGATAAGTGGGTCCTTACAGGGTGATGAGAAGGATAGGTAAGGTGGCCTATAAGTTTGATTTTCCTAGAGAAATGGAATTGGTTCATCTAATCTTTCATGTGTTGATTTTGAGGAAGTTTGTGGCTGATTCTAATGATATTGTGCCTCTTGATGTTGTGGGGATAGTTGAAGAAAACTTTACATATGAAGTGGTTCCGGTAGAGACCTTGGATAGACATGTGAGGAGGTTGAGGAACAAGGATGTTGTTATCGTCAAGGTCCTTTGGAGGAACCAAAAAGTCGAAAGTGCTACTTGGGAGGCCGAAGCAGATAGACAAAAGTGATACCCTTGTGTTTTCCACTCCACTAAAGCATAAGTTATTGATATAAGTCCCTTATATGATCTCACCTTATGATCAGCCCACATATCATTGCATCCATTCCTGTTTAAATTAGCAAGTTCATGATGATTTTATACTTATGTTGAGATTCTTGAAATGATATTTGAGTGCATTGTTGCATCCTTATGTGGGCTGAAATTATCATGTTTGCATCTCTCATATACATTTCTTTGACATTCGGGGACGAATTTTCCCAAAGGGGAGATATCGAAACGACCCCAAAAAGTGCCCGAAAATGTGCCTCAGAAGTACCTGGAATCATAATTCCCATATATCTCAAAATCTGTGCGTGATATCAAAAGTCTGAATTCATATTCTTGTTCAAGGGGTTAAATTGAGTGGGAGATGGGTCTAACCCCAATTTTAGGGCAAATGAATCATAATTTCCTTTTCCAAAAAGTCAAATTCCATTGAGATTTCCACCCCTTGGCGCGATGCACCAATGGTGCGCCTCAGTGTCAATTTTGTCCAGTTTTTCTATTTTGGTCCAAGACTTTTGGCTCTTGGGCCTAAGTATTCCCAAATGTGAAAATATCTATACTTAGCCGTATTTAACCCTCATATCATTCAAGACATTCCTAAATAGTTAGTCCAACACTCAGCCAGTATTTTATCTCCTAAACTCAAGTCTCAAAATTCATCCAGATCTCAAGGTTCTTATTCAAGCTTCAAGTCTCCATCTCCAATCTTCTTCAAGGATTCTCCAAAGTCAAGATATGTGGGTTTCTTTCATGGGTTCTTTTCACCCATGATACCCAAGATCTCTCATATATAAAATTGCACGATTTAAAGTTGATTTACTCATGGGTCTTATCTGTTATGAATTTCACTGCAAACTATATTGGGGTTTCATGAAATTATGATTGTTTTAGCGTGTTTTGAGGTATGAATCTAAGGTCTATTGTGAGATTTGATGAAGAGCTTTGATGTATCTTGCTTGAGGGTGTTACCAAGCATCTATTAGTGGTTTTACATTGAATTTTATAGCATGATTACACTCTTGAAATGCATGGTTTTACACTAGCACTACACACTCGCCAAGTGTTTGATGAAATGTTCGGGTTATGATTTCTTAGGGAATTAAAGGTCTTATGCATGTCTTAGGAGTTGAATGACTATATGATTATGGAAGGAATGTATGTATATGATATTATCTCTATGGTGTGGGGAAAAGGACCAAGTCTCACTCTAGAGGTTATAGGCCCGAGTAACCTTGTTAAGGGGTTGGTACCTCTATTTCGTCGCTCGAGAAGTGGCAGGCCCGTGCAACCATGTCGAGGGGTTTGTACCTTGATAACCACGTTGGGGGGTTTGTACCTCATCAACCACATGAAGGGTTTTATACCTCATACGTTTCTCCAAGAAGGTGGTAGGCCTTGAATATTCACTATACTCTCCTTACACATTGATTGTGTTGTATATAAGCATGGTTTTACTTCAAGCATCATTCCTTCATTCAATATTGCTATATGCTGACCCGTTACCTATGCTATGCATTTTGCTTATAGTGTTTAACACTTATTGCATTGCATCCTACATACTTAATACATTCAAACATACTAATGCATACTCTATCCCTACATGATGACATCATGTAGGAACTGGAGCCCAGCTTGAGCATCCCCATCCACATGGTTAGTACGATTCCACTCAATCTTGTAGGTGAGTCCTCCATTTCGGGGATGTTCCTTATTGTCTCATGTTATGTTCTAAGAGTACCTTTCTTTTGTGTAAATGTTGACTATGGGGGTGACCCAGTTGCTTGTCTTGGTCCCCGCTCTTATCTATGTACTAGAGATGTTGTTGGACATGCCATGTGTAATGTTATAAGCTTTGACTCTCTCTTGACTATTATAGTTTATTATATGAAAGATGTCCCTAGCCCGGGTTATCCCCATTTACTATCTCTTGTTATTATTTTATTGCTTCCATGACCAAGGATGTTTAATGATATGTTAAGAGGCTTGCTTGCTGTCCCTTGGGTTACCCCTTGCGCCGTTTCATGTCAAGGCCCTAGGCTTGGGTCGTGACATCACCGGTTCGCTAGATTGGGAGTTAGATTGGAGGTGGTTTATAATGGTGGAGTAGTTGTGGTTGATTGTTCGAAATCTTCATTGATCGAGAAGGTGAAGGCAAGGCAAGATCTTGACCCCGCCTTGCTAGAGTTGAAGACTTTTATGAGAGATGGTAAGGTGGAGGTTTTCTCCCAAGACGGACATGGTGCCCTTAGGTACCAAGGTAGATTGTGTGTGCCTTGTGTTGGTGACTTAAGAAAAAATATTTTTGATGAGGCTCATAATTCTTCCTAATTCATTCATCCCGGTTCTACAAAAAAAATATATAGAGATTTGAGGGAAGTGTTTTTTTGGGATGGTATGAAAAGAGATATAGCTAATATTGTATCTGATTCCCATAATTACCAACAAGTCAAAGTAGAATATCAAAGGCCAGGTGGCCTCGTCCAAGGTATAGGGATTCCTACATTGAAATGTAAGGAAATTAACATGGATTTTGTAGTTGGGTTGCCTAAGACTAGAAGATATTTCGACTCCATTTGGGTTGTGGTTGATAGAATGACAAAGTCGGCTCATTTCCTACCAGTTAAGACTACTTATGGTGCCGACAATCATGTTAAGTTGTACATTGATGAATTGGTCAGGTTGTATGGGGTGCCTTTGTCTATTATATCGAATCGTGGTTCCAATTCACTTTTCACTTTGGGAGGTCCTTCCAAAGAGGTCTTTGTACTGAGGTAAAGCTTAGTACGACCTTTCACCCTCAAATGGATGGCCAAGCCGAAAGAACTATCCGAACTACTGAGGATATACTTAGAGCTTATGTATTGGAGTTTAAGGGTAGTTGGGATGATTATCTTCCACTCATTGAGTTTTCTTACAGCAATAACTATCATTCTAGCATTGGTATGGCTCCTTTTGAGGCTCTCTATAGTACACGCTATAGGTCCCCAATTGGATGATTTGAGGTAAGGGAGATGGCTTTGTTGGGTTTGGATCTGGTTATAGAGGCCATGGAGACGATAAGGTTCATAAGAGGAAGATTAGAAATAGCCCATAGTTCTCAAAAGTCCTATACGATGTGAGGAGAAGGGATCTTGAGTTTAAGGTTAGTGATTGGGTATCTTTGAAGTTCTCAGTGAAGGGTGCTGTTCATTTTTGTAAGAAGGGTTAATTGAGTCCAAGATTTATTTTGTCCTTATAGAGTGTTGAGGAGGATTTGTAAGGTGGCCTATGTGTTGGAGTTGCATAATAATATGAATATGGTACATCCAACCTTTCATATGTCTATGTTGAGGAACTGTTTGGGTGACCTAAGTGTCATTGTGCATCTTGATGTTTTGGCTATTCTTGAAGACAATTTGACTTATGACGAGGTTCCTGTAGGAATTTTGGATAGACAAGTGAAGAGGTTGATGTCAGGGTCCTTCGGAGAAACCAACAAGTTGAGAGTGCCACATGGGATGCCGAGGTGGGCATGAAAAAGTGATATCTCTATCTTTTTCATTCTATGCAAGCCTAAGGTACTAATTTAAGTCCCCTATATGATTTCAAGTCTTGAGTTTCAGCCCTTATGTCATTGCGTGAATTCATATTTATGTTGACAAGTTCATGGTGATTTTTACACTTATATTGAGATTTTAAAATGATGTTTAAGTGCATTGTTGTATTTATGTGTTGGGTTGAACTCATCTTGATTGTTACTCTCATATACGGTTCTTTGACATTTGGAAATGAATGTTCCCAAGATGGAGATATAGTATCGCCCAAAAAAGTGCACAAAAATGTACTTTGAAAACGCCTATTTTCGTAATTTAAAATCCGTGCATGATATCGAAAATCAAACTTCATATTCATGATTGGAGGACAAAATTGACTACAGAATGGCTCTAACCCCGATTTTGAGCAACCGTATCAAAATTTTATTTTCTAAGTTTTTGGATTTCTAGAAACTATCTGTGCCCCTGGCGCAACACGGCCGCGGCGTGGACCTATATATTTTTTGCAAGTTTTGTTGTTTCTATCCAAGACCTTTGTGCCTTGGCCCTAAGCCTTCCTACGCGTAAAAATACCTATACTTAGTTTTTTTTCAACCTCATGTCATTCAAGACATTCCCTAATACCCCCTCTTACACATAGATAAATATTTTGACTCAAATTTAAGTGTCCCAAACTCATTCCGAATCATAAGGAATTCACTCAAGCTTCAAGTTCTCATTCCAATCTTCATCAAAGGAATCTCCAATGTTGAGGTATGTGGGTTTCAACCATTGCATCCTTTTAGCAATGGTGCCCAACTATCCTTTTTACATAATTGCATGTTTCTAAGTTAATTTACTTATGGGTCTTACTTATTTATGTATTTAGATATAAACTATGTTGGGTTTTCATAATCTTACGACTGTTTAAGTATGTTTTGAGCGATGAATCTATAATCCATTATATGATTTGATGAGAGGTTTTGATCTAACTTGCATGAGGGTATTACCAAGTATTGGTGGGTTGATTTACATTACATTTTCCCACATGATTTCACTCATGAATTACATGATTTTAAACTAGCATTGCATAACCGCAAAGTATTTGATAAAATGTTTGGTTTAAGGTTGTTGGTTATTGATGATCTATTGCATGAGCTATGACTCAAGTTACTATATAATGATGAAAGGAATGTATTTGTGTGTTGATTTCATGTAAAGTATATATAGTATTGCAAGTGACCACACCTTATTGCGGGGGTGCTATGGCTCAATCACCTTATCGGGGGGTGTTCTGACCGTACTACCACGTTGAGGGGTATATACCTTGACCACCTTGTCGAAGGGTGCCAGTCCCATACTACCATTTTCCGGTGTATATACCTAGACCACTTTGTTAGGGGGTGCAAGGCCCGTAGTACCAATTGAGAGCTAGATACCTCAATCACCTTCCAATGGGGTTCTAGGCCTTGGATTCCAAGTATTAGATGTCTGGTCTATAATGATGGTCTCTTCCTACAAATGTACTATATTCTATACAAACATGTTTTATTTTGAGCATTGGTCATGCATTCCATATTGTAATAGTACTTCCTATTGCCTATTTATATGCATTTGGATTATGTTGCTTATCTCTTGTGTCATGGCATCCTACATACGTAGTACATTTAAACGTACTAATACATACTTTATGCCTACATGATGTTACCACGTAGGAACGGGAGCTCCATTTGATCATCCTCCTCTTCCACGTAGCTAGTACTATCTCTTGAAGCAAGCTTGGTGAGTCCTCAACTTCGAGGACAATAGCTATTTATCCTATGTCATGTAAAGACTATTTTCATTGTTTAGATGCTTATGACTATGAGGGTGAGCCAAAAAAGTTGTCTTGTCTACCGCGCAATCTATGTTAGAGGTGTTGTTGGACAAGTTATGTATTTATGCTTTGAGCTTTGAATCCTTTGATGATTTATGCTATGAAAGACTTCCCTTAGTCCCTTTCTCCTTATTTATATTCTCTTATTATTTTTTAATTACTTCTGCGACCAAGGATGTGTAAATGATATGCTAAGAGTCTTGTTTGGGGTCCCTTTGGGTTCCTATTCGCAGTGTCACGTCTAGGCCCTAGGGTTGGGTCATGACAACCTATTATTCCAGTACAACATCCCCTTGGCCCAGTTTGGCTGATTAGACGAGAACATATCAATCAAATCCTATTAATTATTCTCTTTTCCTATTCATTACTATCTTGGTCCAATTAGTAACACTAGGTGAGTTGTAATATCGGCCACCACTAGAAAACATGCGAAATGATGAGATTCAATTCATACATGCATATAAACCTTTCAAGAATTGTGAATTATCTGCTTTTACTTTTTTAGTTCTTCATGGTTGCCAGAACCCTAGTGGATTTAGCTACTCGTACTATGTATAGATGAAGAGATTAATTGAGAAGACATAACTAAACACTTACACAATTGATTTAATAACAAGCAAATCCAAAGTCAATGAAAATCACAAGCTTGAAGATTGAATTATATCACAAGGATTCTCAAAGACTATCTCACAATTTTTTCTCTAAGAATATTAAGATCTCTAAGCACTTAAGATAAAGTACACAAAACTGACATGAACTGATGAGAACTTACGAGAAATAACCTAAAAACCTATTTATAATAAGTAAAAGCAAGTCCTAAACAAATTAAGAAAACTGATCGGCAAAATCTACGAAAGCACTTTATGACCATAATATCTTCTACGACTCATAGTCAGGGTCTCGTAATCAGCTGACTAGATTTTTGGACCTCTTCTACGACACCCCTTTGTGACTCATAAAGTGGTTTACAACCCGTAAAGTGGGTTTCATCTGACAACTATCCTGCTAGTCCACTTCTTTGATCCTCAGGGCATGAAAGGTAGTCTATACTCACAAACTGATCTATGACTCCTCTGCATGTTCGTAGACTTTAAAGTCAACAAATAGACCTTCACTAGAAATCCTAACAAATCCTATCTATGACTCATGGAAAGTCTCGTACAACAACAAAAACCAGCAACTTCTGCAATTTTTCCCTAAATTATAGACAACCTGCAATCCTGCAAATCTAAACACAAAAACACAAAATCCTATTTTTTAAAACTCAAAAGTATTGTATTTTGGCAGCACATCATGGTACCATGGTGCTAAATGGCTCAAAATCATTATTAATTGAAAATGTTAAGAATAAACAAGATCTTGATCCCTCCTTTATCGAATTCAAGGGATTGGTGAAGGAAGTAACGATAGAGGTCTTCTCACAAGGAGGATATGGAGTGCTTCATTATCAAGGGAGATTATGTGTGACGCATGTTAATGGTTTGAGAAATTTGATATTGCAAGAAGTTGACAATTCTTCCTACTATATTCACTTCTACTGTACTAAAATGCTTAGTGATTTGAGGGAAGTATATTGGTGGAACGAAATAAAGAAATACATTGCTAAATTTGTGGCCGAATGCTACAATTGTCAACAAGTGAAGTTGGAATACCAAAGATCTGGTGGCTTGTCTCAAAATATTGAGATCTCTACTTGAGAATGAGAAGAAACTAATAGTGGATCAGATGATGAAAATCAGTGTATTTCTTGCCAGTCAAGAAAACTTTTAGTGCCAATGATTATGCCAAGTTATATATCTTGGAGGTTGATGTTGCATAGGGTTCTATTGTCTATCATTTCGAAATGTGGTACTCAAGTAACCGCCCACTTTTGGAAGTTATTCAAAAAAGGTCTCAGTACCAAAATGAAGTTAAGCACCATTTTCCATCCTCAAATCAATGGCCAAGCTGAAAGAAAAATTCAAACCTTAGAGGACATGTTAAGGGGTTTTGTCTTGTAATTCAAAGGAAGTTTGGATGGTTATCTACCCCTCATCAAGTTTACCTAAAATAATAGTTTTCATTCACCTGTTGAGATGAAACCATTTATTTCCCTATATGGTAGACAATGTAGGTCACTAGTGGGATGGTTTGAAGTTGGGTAAATTTCCACGATTCGACCGGATTTTGATATGGATTCCATGAATAAACTAAGGCTCATAAAGGAGAAGTTGAAAATGGCTCAAAGTAGATAAAAGCCTACTCTGACATGAGAAGATGAGACCTTGAGTTTAGTGTTGGGATTAGGTTTACTTGAAGGTGTCACCTATGAAGGATGTTGTCCAATTTGGCTAGAAGCAAAGTTGAGCCCTACGTATGTAGATGTAATGATTTGGTTGGTCATTTTTGCACTTATATGTAAAAATAACCATTTTTTCCTTTTGTAAGTTGCTTTGGACTTATTTTGAACTAGTTGTATTGTTACAATTAAAATCATGAGTTTTATAAGTGAAAAATATGAATTTTTACATTGTAGAAGCTTAAGTTGTTTAAAACTAAGTTTTTGTAGCATTCCAACTGTTGAGTGTCAAGTTTAAAATCCATCGATTGCATCATTCTTGGAATGTTGAATCTTGTCTAGGAGAAGTTACAATACCGAATTTGGAGTTACATTGAAGTTTTTAGGCCCAAAGTTAAATTTTTAGTTATTATCGGATCCAAGTTTAACTTTGGTCAACATTCAAAGTTCGGAAGCTCAGATTAAAATTTCAATAGTTCCAGTAGTCCTAGATTGTGAACTAACTTTAGAAATTGTGTCATCATAATTTATTGAGTTACCAAGTGTTTTAGATATTTTGAGTTTTAAACTAGTTTTTTGACTTGAATTGGAAATTTTTTCAAGGGGACCTCAGAATAGAATTCTGGTTACTTCATTGAGTTCGTATTGCCATTTCTGGTATGAATACATATTTGTTCAAGGTAATTCTATTTCCAGATGATTCTGAGGGTCAATTCTAAATTTTAGAATTAGTTGTATATTGCTGGTGCAAGCTTTCTAGTGTAGCATCCATTTGTTCTCAGCGTACATGCCCATGGATCCACGTCCACAGAGGTGTACCTGGTTTTGATCCGCATTAGTGGAGGTTCATGATGCTAACTTTCTACATTCGTGGGCCTTGTTCTGCATTCGTCCTTTGCGTTCTTCGGCACATCCCACAATCCCAAAGTATTTTTTTTTGCCTGAATGGGTTAAAATCGAGAAACACCATTATTACTCCATTTTCAAATATTTCATGCTTTTGGGGTGATTTTTGACCAAGGCTTTAGAAGGATTCTTTTGGATAAGTGTTTCTAGCATCTCTTTAATTAGTTTACATGATTTTATAAAATTTTGTCTTGAAATTCATGATTTAGATATCTAAACTTTTGAATTTTTAGTGGATGACATCAAAACTTTAAATGACGATTTCTGCTTTGATTTTAACTTGATTTTACTAAAATTTTTACTCATATAATCCATTTTTCATGTAGAACCTTATTTTCAAGTCAATTTCTACATTCAGAAACTTCATATTTTAGTACTAATTTTTACCATTTTGCCTCTAAGCATAATTCATGCCAATATGTATATCAAATTTCCCATCTTGATGCTTAGTGTCTTTTTTTTATAGTGATTAATTGATTGAGTGACTATTTGGAGGATTGAATTGATTGAAAGATTGTTCGGATGAGATCTCGACATAGAGGTAGGTCTGGCTAATATTTTTGGGACTAGATTTGAGTTATTGGACATTTTTCATGTGATAATTGTAAGATTTAGATAGATTTATAAGCCAATGTATGATATGATAGAATTTTGATGGAAATGTGATGCTGACTATGCTGAAATTTGAGTAAATGGTGATCTTGTTTATAAGACTGAGATTTGTGATTGCATTTGGATATTTTTATGGTAAAATTGATGATAATAGTGATAAATTTGAGATTTATGAGCTTAATAGGAGACCGGCGGAGTATGGTATTTTTTACCTTCTAATTATTGATGAGAGAGGGGTGATTTGAGATATATTGAGGGCATTATCATACTAGTTGATACATTGGACATAACCATTTTGATGTGGTGGCTATTGTATAAATCATTTGTCATTTATATTGCTATATATATATATATATATATACACACACACACATTTGAATGATTGTATTTGTGTGCATGTATTTTACTTGAATGGTTGTACCGGTATGCACATATCTCATACTTGAATTGTTGCATTGGTATGCACACATCTTATTGCATCTATGCTCCTTGAGACATTATGATACATTGATGCACTACAGTACAAGGATTTTGATGCCTTGAGATACTCCGGTATGGGGCTTGTGATGCGTCTAGATACATTAATCTCTCGAAAGTGAAGCTAAGATGATCAAGGATAATTGAAAGAGTTGAATTATGTTATATCGTAATTATTATATAATGTGTTAATGTTGACTCAAACATTAAAAGACAATGAAATAATAAATTAATTGTAGATTGAAATATATATGTTGTCTTATGAATTTTTTGATATTGATGATGAAATGGATACTATTTTGTGATATGATTGATATTGAGACTGATATGATATCAAGGCACTAAGGATATTGATATTATGATAATATTGAAATTGTTATGATGTTGACACTGTAATATAGTTGAGATCATATGCATTGCATTCACTGTAAAATGTGCATTTGATACTTGTGATGGCTACGACAGAGAGATAGGTAAGGTAACATATGTATTGGTGGCTGAGGTCTCTACTGATCGATGTTAGTTGTGGTTTCTGTCAGTGAGCCGAGGTAATATGCTGGTTAGTATTAGGTTCGACATCATTTTTAGACGGGTCAAAGGTCGTTTTCGAACAAATGAGCATTGCACGAGGTCCTTGCCAGTAATATTCTCGAATACATAGTTCATATGTGCCCCCATGGGTTCCAATCTAATGTAATCAATAGACGTGTATTGTAAGATAGACATCAATCACAATTATGTGACCTTGCATTGCATTATTTACATTTCATGGCATCCACTCCATCTCATATCATACCTATATTAACATTACTATAGTATTGCTCATGATATTGAATACTTATTGTATCATTGCTTCATAACTAATGGATACATACATACATACATACATACATATATAATATATATATATATATATGTATGTATTATGATGAGTATATATTTATTATTGTGAAATACATATTATATTGTGCTAAGACTTTTCTGAGTGCAAGGTTGTAGTTCGACGGTGTGTGCTAGGGAGTGAAGGAGTACTTATGTTCTTCATTGCTTTACTTTAGGTTAGTTTCCATTTTCAGAGTACCATGTTGTTTTGTCTCACCCCTTGCTATATTTTTTTTGTCGTGAGCCTAGTACCAATTTTACATCTTCCCAGTTACAGGATCAAGCATCCGGATCCCTTGAGAGGTGGTAACTTGTATCTTCATGTCACGACCCAAGCCTGGGGCCTAGACATGACATAGCAAATGGGAAACCCAAAGCGACCCTAAAAAGGCCTCTTAGCATATCATTACACATCCTTACTCATGGAAGCAATAAAACAACAATAAGACATAGTAAAAGAGGGAATGTGGGGCTAAAGGACATCCTCAAAACCGTAGGACACTAACAATCAATTAGCGTAGCATTAACATTTGATAAGGTTCCAACAACACCTCTAATACATTGATAGGAGCGGGGACAAAAATGACTTTCCTGACTCAACCTCATAGTCAAAAGCATACAATTAGATAATGAGAGTGTTTACATAGCATAAGAATAAGAGATATCATCCGCGGAGTTGAGGACACACCAAACTTGCTTTGAGAATATAGTACTAGCCACGGCGAGGATGAGGATGATCATGAGGATCTCTAGTTCCTACATGGTAACATTATGTAGGAATAGAGAATGGGTTAGTATGTTTGAATGTGCTAAGTATATACCATGAAATTCAACGATGGGTAGTTAACATAATCAAAATGCATAGTGATAAGCAAGAGATAGTATATTAGCAACATGGCGTGCATGATCAATGCTTGAAGTAAAACGTACTTATATAAAATCATACTACATGTTTAATAAATCACCATCATCATAAACCAAGCAGATGTAGTACTTGGAGTCCAAGGTAGACCACCCCTTGGAAGTGATTGAGGAATCAAGCCCTCAATTGGTTAATGGTTGTTACACCGTACCATCCATAGTAATTTAGGTATTAACCCCTCAATTGGTTGATGGCATGACCACCCCTGTCCCAAGTGATTGAGGAATAAACCCCCTAATTGGTTTATTGGCATAACCACCTCCCATCCAAAGTGATTGAGATATCAACCCCTCAATTAGTTAATAGGTATATTACCTCCATCAGGATGGTTGAGGCAATTTACCCCTCCTCAACTAGGTATGTTCAACTCACAAAACTATAGATAGTTTTCATGAAATCAATACATATATACCTTCCTTTAATCACCATAAAATCATTCAAGCCATGGGTCATGCAATAGATCAAGCAATTCATGAGTGAAACCATGTAACAAAACTTGAAGTAAAATTGACCCACCAAAACTTGGTAATACCCTCATGCAATATACATCAAATCCTTCATCAAATCTCAAGATAGATCATAGATTCATAGCTCAAAACATGCTTAAAGTCATACTTTTGTGAAAACCCAAATTAGTTCATAATCAAATTCGTAGTAAGTAAGACCCATAAGTAAATCAACACAGAAACATAAAATTTATGTAAAAATAAAGACATAAAATTTATGTAAAAATGAAGCTTAGGCATTGGTGAAACGACCTAATGGTTGAAACCCACAAACCATAACATTGGAAAATTCCTTGAACAAGATTTGAACAGAGATTTCATGCTTGTGTCAATTCCTTAGATCCGGAATGAGATTTGGCAATTGAATTTGAGTTCAATATTTGTCTAAGTGTTTGAGAGAGTATTGGGGAAAGTAGTGTATGATATGGTGTTGAAATATGGCTAAATATAGGTGTTTTTATATATGATAAGGCTTAGGCCCAAGACCCCAAAGTCTTGGACAGAAATGAGAAAACTGACAACAAAATACATAGGTCCGCATTGGGTCCGCATCGCAGTAGCATCGCGTACCACCACTATTTCCGAAAAATTGGGAAAATCAAATTCTTCTACGGTTGATTAAAAATATGGGTTACACCCGTTTCCGACTCAAATTTTCCCCTAAACAAAAATGGGAGGTCAGATTTTTTATATCTCGCACGTATTTTTAGATATATGAAAATTACGATTATAGGCGCTTCCTGGCACATTGTCGAACACTTTTTGGGGTCATTTCAATATCTCCCCTTATGGAACATTCATCCCTGAATGTCAAAGAAATATATACAAGAGATGTAATCAAGATGAGTTCAGCCCAACACATGAATGCAACAACGCATTTAAGCATCATTTCAAAATATAAACATAAGTGTGAAAATCACCATGAGCTTGTCAACATAAAGATGAATGCATGCAATGTACATATGGTCTGCTACATAGGACTTTAAATTACATAAGGACTTCGAGTCAGTACCTTAGGCTTCAGTAGAATGAAAGTGATAGGGATATTGCTTTTGCATATCCACTTCGGCCTCCCATCTAGCACTTTTGACTTGTTGATTGATCCAAAGGACCTTACAGAAGTCACATCCTTGTTCCTCAGTCTCTTCAATTGTCTATCCATGATCTCTACTAGAACCTATTCATAAGTCAAGTTGTCTTCAAGAAAACCCACAACATCCAATGGGACAATAGCTTTCGGGTCACCCACATATTTCCTCAACATTGAGACATTAAAAACTGGATGAACCAAGTTCATTTCACTAGGAAACTCTAATCATAGGCCATCTTACCCATCTTCCTCAACACCCTATAAGGACCTATAAACCTTGGACTCAATTTACCCTTCTTACCAAAATGAACCACACCATTTATGGGTGAGACTTTCAAATAGACCCAATCACCAACTTTAAATTCAAGCTCCCTTCTCCTCATATCGGCATTAGCATTTTTGACGACTCTGTACTGTTTTCAACCTTTCTTTAATTAACCTTACCTTCTCTATAGCCTCAATAATAAGATCTGAACCCAACAAAGCCATTTCCCCTACTTCAAACCATCAAACAGGGGCCCTACAATGTTTACCATAGAGAGCCTCAAAAGGAGCCATACCATTGCTAAAATGGTAGCTATTATTAGAAGCAAACTCAATCAATGGAAAATGATCATCCCAACATCTTTAAACTACAAGACACAAGCTCTAAGCATATCCTTAAGAGTTTGGATAGTTCTTTCGGCTTGGCCATCCATTCGAGGGTAAAAGGTCGTACTAACCTTTACCTTGGTACCAAGACATCTTTGGAAGGACCTCAAAAACTGTACAGTGAATTGAGCACCACGTTTCGATATAATAGAAAAAAATACCATGTAATCCAACCAACTCATGTATGTACAACTTAGCATAATCTTCGGCACCATAAGTAGTCTTAACTTGTAGGAAATGGGCCGTACTTGTCATTCTATAAACCACAACCCAAATGGAATCAAAACCCCTTCTAGTCTTAGGCAACCCAACCACAAAATCCATGTTAATTTCCTCCCACTTTCAAGTAGGAATCTCTGTATCTTGGGTTACGTCACCCGGCCTTTGGTGTTCGGCTTTGACTTGTTGGCAACTATGACAACCAGATACAAATTTGGTAATGTCTTTCTTCATATCTCCCCACCAAAACACATCCCTTAAATCTTTATACATCTTGGTAGAACCGGGGTGAATAGAATAAGAAGAATTATGAGAATCATCAAGAATCTTCTATATCAAGCCATCAACACTAGGCACACACAACCTATCTTGGTACCTAAGTACATTATCTTCCCCTTGGGAGAAAAACTCCACCTTGCCATCTCTTACAAAGCCTTCAATTCAAACAAGGAGGGGTCAAGATCTTGCTTTAATTTTACCTCATCAACCAAGGAAGATATTGAACCATTAAACCACAAAACCACCATTATCAACCTCTTCCAATCTAACCCCTAATCTAGCTAATCGATGAACTTCCCTAGCCACCTTCTTGCCCATCAAAAACATGAGCTAGGCTACCCATATACATGCTACTCAAAGGATTGGCCACAACATTAGCCTTACCGGGGTTGTAATGTACACTTATATCGTAGTCCCTAAGAAGCTCTAACCACCTTCGTTGCCTCAAGTTGATACCTTTTTGAGTGAACTAATATTGGAGACTCTTATGTTCGGTAAAAACATTTAACATGCACCTCATGCAAATAATGATACCAAATTTTCCAAGCAAATACCACGGTAGCCAATTCAAGATACTGAGTAGGATAATTCTTTCCATGCACCTTGAGTTGTCTAGAAGTATAGGCTATAACCTTACCATTTTGCATCAAAATGCAAGACAAACCAATCCGAGAGACATCATCTAATACACAACAAACACTTCCAACCATTCCAGTAGAGACTAGATTGGAGTGGACAAGCTTATCTTTCAAGAATTGGAAACACTTTTCACACTTATCAGTCCTAACTAACTTAGCCTTCTTTTGGGTCAACATAGTCATAAGAGAAGCAATAGAAGAGAATCCATTCACAAACCTCCGGTAATAACCTGCTAAGCCCAAGAAACCTCTAATATCTGACTGGTTCAAAGGTCTAGGCCAATTTCCAATCACCTCCTTTTCTTAGGATCAACTTTAATACCATCCCATGAGACCATATGACCCAAAAAGGCAACCTCTTTCAACCAAAATTCAAACTTCTCATACTTCGTATACAACTTCTCTTACCTCAATTTTTGTAGCACCACCATGAAACGACCCACATGCTCCTCCTCACTGTGAGAGCAGATCAAGATATCATCAACGAAAACCACAACAAACAAATCAAGGTAGGGTTTGAAGACCCTAGTCATAAATTCCATGAATATAGTTAGTGCATTGGTCAACCCAAACGACATAACCACCCATTCATAATGCCCATGCCTAGTCTGGAAGGTAGTCTTGGGAATGTCACACTCACTCACCTTTACTTGGTGATACCTTCACTAAAGATCAATCTTAGAGAAGTGACTAATCCCGTGAAGTTGTTCAAAAAGATCATCAATCCTTGGTAGAAGTTACTTATTTTGTATGGTGACCGTATTAAGTTGCCGATAATCAATACATTTTCTACGATATCCATTGTTCTTCTTCACAAATAACACCGGTACACCCTAAGGTGATTAGCTAGGCCTAATAAAACCATTCTCCAACAAATCCTTTAGTTGCTCTTTCAACTCTTTCAACTACGCCGGGTCATATGGTAAGGAGGAATAGAAATAGGTTGAGTGTCAACCAAGAGATCTATGCAAAATCTATTTCCTTTCAGGAGGAACACTGGGAAGTTCACTAGGGAAGACATCTAGGAATTCATCAATCACTAGAACCAACTTTATGGGAAGGACTTTAGAATCAATATCCCTAACACTCACAACATGATAGAGACACCCCTTAGAGATCAAACTTTGGTCTTTAAAGCAAGAGATAAACCTACCCTTGACCACCACATCACGACTCTCCAACTCAAGGACGGGTTCATATGGAAATTCGAATTTGAACCTACGGGTTCTACAATCAATAGAGGCATAATATGCATGCAACCAATTCATCCCAAGAATGATATCAAGATCCATCATATCCAACTCAACATGATTACAAGAAATATTTTATGCAAGATGCAAACGGGAAAATTTCTATAGACCTTTCTAGCAACAATAAATGCACCAATAGGAGTAGACACCTCATAAGACTTGCACAACATTTCCAGTTCAACGTGAATGTTTTTGGCAACCAAAGGAGTAAAAAAAAAGAGTAACACCCGAGTCTATGAATGCATACACATCAAAATCAAAGACATTTAACATATCATTGATGACATTGAGCACCTCATCTACCCCTTGTCACCCTTGAAGAGCATAAAACTGATTGTGCCTTGGGGAACTACCTTATGGGTCTCTTTTCCCCAAAGGAACCATATTTGCCTCCGGCCTTGTGGGCAAACATTTTTACCTTTTTTGCAATTACGTGGAAAATCAATCCCACTTCACCTTAAGCAAATCAAGCATTGGTGTCCTTCAAACATGCGAGAATGACCCCTACCACACTTTGGACACATAGAATTGGGCACCACATCACTATCACCTTGGGTAGTCATTAGCATACCTTCTATTAGGAGTGTGAGAAGATCCTTGGCCTTGATAAACCGGCCAGGCTTGGGATTTTGGAACTTACTATCAAAATGATCCCTCTTGGCCTCACTACTCCTCCCATTCCTTAATTTCTCCTCCTCCAATTGTTTGATATATAGTCATTAGGCGGTACAAATCCACGTCACTAATAAACATACTGTCATGACACTCCTCATTCACTAAATCAGAAACACACATCGCAAACTTATTCATCCTAGACCTCGGGTTGGCAACCATGTGTGGAGCATATTTAGATAGTTGATTGAACTTGAGGGCATACTCCCTCACACTCATAGATCTTTGCTTCAAATTTATGAATGCCATCATTTTTGCCTCTCTAAGCTCAATAAGAAAGAACTAATTGAGGAAAGCCATCTTAAAATCCTCCCATAGTATTATAATATTGTTCCCCTTCTCCTCATTCCATTCAGTAGACCATATTTGTGCCACCCACTTGAGTTGGTAATTTTCCAACTTTGCCTTCTCTTTCGATCTAACACCCATGATAGCCAACACCTTGTATATCTCATCAATAAATTCTTGAGGGTCCTCATCCACTTTAGACCTATTGAACTCCGGTGGATTCAACCTCATAAAGTCTCTCACTCGAGATGCTTGAGTTGGAGTATAAACGGCTTGGGCCCCTTGATTGACTTGGTTAGTCATGGCTTGAGGTAGCAAAGTGAGAGCATCCTAGAGCTCTCCATGGACAGGTTGTTCCTTAGGTGTGGGGGACTTCTTTCTGTTTCGATAGGCATGATCTAAAATTGGCAAAGAATATTTGTTATAGGAGCAAAAGCCTTACCTAACTTCTTTAGCATGACATAGATCATGAAGAAGGAAACATTTCTTAAAACGTCTCACAGCCTCTTACTCATAGTTGTGGTGCATAACATAACCATATATAAGACTCTAATCAACATAGTGTGTTCGATGCCGAGAAGTATTAACGACCTAGTACTCTAATACCAAGTTTGTCACGACCCAAGCCTAGGGCCTAGACGTGACACGGCGAATAGGGAACCCTAAGGGATCCTAAACAAGACTCTTAGCATATTGTTAGACATCCTTGGCCATGGATGCAATAAAACAATGATAGAAGAGATAGTAAAAATGGAATATGGAGCTAAGGGACATCCTCTATACCATAGAAACATAACAAGCCAATAGCATAGCAACATATCTTAATTTTCCAACACCTCTAATACATAGATAGGAGTGGGGGCTAAGACAACTTTCCAAGCACACCCTCATAGTCAAAGCATACATTTAGATAATAAGATTCTTTAAATATCATAAGAAAAAGAGATATCATCCCTGGAGTTGAGGACTCACCAAACTTGCTTTGAGAAGATAGTACTAGCGACTGGGAAGATGAGGATGATCGTGAGGAGCTCCGATTCCTACATGGTAACATTATGTAGGCATAGAATATGATTAGTACGTTTGACAGTACTAAGTATGTAGAATGCAATGCAACAATGGATAGGCAACATAATCGAAATGCATAATCGTAAGAAAGAGATAGTATATTAGCAACATGACATGCATGATTTGTGCTTGAAGTAAAACATGCTTATATAGAAATATAGTACATGTGTAAAAAATGACCATCATATAAACCAAGAAAACTTAGTACTTGGAATCTAAGGTAGACCACTCTTGGAAGTAATTGAGGAATCAACCCCTCAATTGGTTGATGGGCATGACCACCCCCCATCCAAAGTGATTGAGGTGTCATCCCCTCAATTGGTTGATGGCATGCCACCACCATCCTAGGTGATTGAGGTATCAACACCTCAATTGGTTGATAGTTGTCATACCCTACCATCTATGGTGTTTGAGGTATCAACCCCTGAATTAGTTACGGTCAACTTATAACACTATGGATACATTTCATGAAAACAACACACATATATATACTATCCTTTCATCATCATAAAGTCATACAATTCATAGGCCACACAATGGATTATCAATAGATCAAGAACTCTAAACCAGACATTTTATCCAACACTTTGTGGATGTGCAATGCTAGTATAAAACCATGCAATTCAAGAGTGAAGTCATGCAAGAAAACATAAAGTAAATCAACCCACCAATACTTTGTAATAACCTCATGCAATATACATTAAAACCCTTCATCAATTCTCAATATAGATCATGGATTCAAAGCTCAACACATGATTAAATAGTCACATTTGAATGAAACTCCAACATAGTTCATATTCAAATTCATAATAAGCAAGACCCATAAGTAAATCAACTGAGACATGCAACTTATGTAGAAGGAAGCTTGGGCAACACGGGTGAAAGGACCCAATAGTTGAAACCCATATACCTCAACTTTGGAGAATTTATTAATTAAGATTAAGATGAGAACCTTAAGATTGAGTGGATTCCCTAACATACGGAATGAGCTTTGGCACTTGAATTTTGAGTGAAATATTTGTCTAAGTGTTTGAGAGAGTATTAGGGAATGTCTTGTATGATATGAGGTTGAAAAATGTCTAAGTATAGGTGTTTTTAAGCAAGGTAAGGCTTAGACCAAAGATTTAAAATTCTTTGACTGAACAAAAAATAGCACAAAAATACACAGAGGAACGCCCTTGGCATGTCAAGATAGGGTCACGGAAACCTCTCTGGAAATTGCATCTTGAAAATTTTGAATTTTGATAAGGCTGCTCTAAAATCAGTGTTAGACCTATTTTCCACTCGAGTTTTCCCCCTAATCAAGAATATGAAGTCAAAATTATGATATCACACATGAATTTTGAGATATATAAAAATTATGATTATGGGTACTTTTGTGGCACACTTTTGGATACTTTTTGGTGTCATTTCGGTTTTTGTATATGATTTGCAGGATTCCAGGGTTGAAATTTATATTAGGAATATTATGTAGACGTTGCTGGTTTTGATGATGTACGAGACCTTTTATGGGCTGCGAAAGAGATCTCGCAAACAATTCCAATGAGGGGTCCATTTTCTAATGTTTATTCTACAGACATGTAGATGGGTCGTGAACTATTTTATGAGTCATAGATCGTGTTTCGTGCCCTGAGGATCATAGAAGGAGGACTTTCTAAAGTTTTATCAGACGAAACCCCTTAGGGACCATAGAACACATTACTGGCCGTAGAGGGTTATAGTAGCACACAAGTCTAGTTTTTCAGCAATGAAGTACGAAAGCACAATTACCGCCAGTGGAACATAATATGCACGTTAAAGTGGTTTTTGAAGTGTGCTGACCCAATTATCCTATTTTCTTTCAGACTTGTATTTTAAATATTACAAATAGGTTTTAAGCTCATTTTTCTTGGAGAGTTTGAATGGTTGAGAGAAAAATAGTGAGATAGAGTAGAGAAAACATTGGAGAGTTTAAGAAATACTTGTACTTTGATTGATCTTCTAATCCTATGATTCTCAATGAAGCTTGGATTTATTTGACTTTAATTCAATTTTGTAATTGCTCTATTATATTATCCTAATTCATAAGTCTTGCATCTACGCAAATCATGAGTAGTTAATGCACAACTAGGGTTGTGGGAACCATGAAGAACTAACAAAGTAAAATCAGATAATTCATAATTCTTGAAAAGTATACATGCATGTATTAATTAACTCTCTTAGTTTTACATTTTTTCTAGTAATAGACAACATTAGAACTCATCTAGTGTTACTAACTGGACCAAGGTTGTCATGAATAGGAATAAGATTAATTTACAGGACTCGATTGATGTGTTCTCCTCTAATCAACCAAATTGGGCCAAAGGGAGGTTGTAGTTGGAACAATAGGTAAGGGTTAGTAATGTTACACTTTGGAGATAGGCCGAGTCACGTTGTGAAATTAACCTCTCTCCTGGACCAATGAGTTTTGTGAACTCATCTTACCGTCCTTCATGCTACAAACAAGAAAAGAATTAGGTCTTCCGGTGATTCTAAGTTAAGGAATCATGGGAACACAATACTCTAGTTTTTTTCCATATTGATTAAATTCTTTTGTTAGTTAGGTTTAAGTTTCTACTTGTTATGACAAATCCCCCTCCTTTGGGGAGATAAGTTCGTTAATAATTCAAATTGCATTAATTGAATTCTCCTATGTCTATAGTATTCTCGTAGGTTCGACTCGAACCTTGGTTAGGTTCTATTTCTTGACAAAGACAACTTCATCCTCAATAAGGAGGTGTAACTTCTATGACACAAAGATTTTGGTGCCATCATCGAGGAGTACAGCAAGACTTGTTTAATTCAATGTGATTTGGGTATTAATCCTTATTTCTCCTCATTTTACATTTTTTTGTTGTTTTTGTGTCTTTTAAGGGTTTAAGTGTAGTGTATGCCCAACAAATGAACTCGAGGTAGGTCCTTGACTCTATTTAATCCAGCAATCCATAGAACATTGAGAAGAGTGGCCCAAGATAATGCCAAAAATGTTACTAACACAACTCCGAATAGGAATGAAAATAAGAACGCTCACATAAGAACCCACCCTATCTTGAGGATATTGCTCCAGACCATAGTATTTCAACACCATTGCTTATTAGTGGAATCAATACAGGCTAAATCCTATGGCTAGGGAGTTTACTAGAGTTATTGTTCACCAACACTCTCGACTGACACGAGGTTTGTGGTTGCAAAATTGTAGGTTATTTACGGGCTTACAATCGCAGGATCCTCATAACTATCTACACAACATTGCATTGGTTATAAGAGTGTGATGGGAACACATAATCTATCTATGCATATTGTAGGTCTTTGTGTCTTCCCATTATCTCTTACAGGCAATGCAACATTATAGCTATCTGAGCTCCCATAGAGTTCGATCACCAGTTGGGATGAATTGCATAAGGCCTTTTTGAAGAGGTACTTCCAAAGATCGAAGAAGCTCAAGTTGAAGGATCAGATCAACAACTTTAAGCAACTTCCTAGTGCTTGAGCAGTTTCCCATACCACAAAACTGTTGATGATGCCTTGGTGGAGATTTTTTACCATGACCTTGATGAAAAGTGTCAAGCCTATGCTGATAGCATTATGGGGGCCATGTTATTAGATCATCCACTTGCACAGATGGATGAAAGGATGCAGAGAGTGGTCAAGACCGATCATGCAAGGGGGCAAAGAGACAGAGCATCTACCAAAAGTTCATGCACTATCAATATTTGTTCGGAGCAATCTAACATAAGTGAAGAGATTATGTAAGAGCTTGCCCGAATCCATACAGGTATAGAGGTTATGATGAAGCAAAATCACTAGCAAGTTAATGTAGTTGTTCATCAACTTCTACGTGCACCCATGTACCATGTTCCCTACTATGAGGAGGACACATATTTTATTGCATCTCATATGTGGGGTTTCTTGACCAACATCCAAAGGTCCAATCAACACTATTGGCGCTAAGGTTAAGGAAACCAAGGTCAAAACTTCAATCGAGATGGAGCTTTTAGAGACAATCACGGGGGATACTATGATTGAATGTGGGCCAAGATAGAGAAGCAGACGAGGGCCGTAGAGATGGTTACAAAAATGGTCCTTATGTGTCACCACATAACCGCAACAGAGGTGCTAGTAGTTCTATAGTTGAGGAGGTGTTTGACCGCCTATTGAAGAAAGCCGAGATACAGCATGAGACACTAAGGGGGACAAAATCTTAGATCTCCAATATAAATCAGAAAACTTGTTTGACCGCCTGTTGAAGAAAGCAGAGATACAGCATGAGACACTGAGGGGGATGAAATCTGAGATCTCAAGTATAAATCAGAAAACTTGGGTCTCATTCTGTTGCTATCAAAAAGCTTAAGCAACAGTATTTTCAGGTATCAACTCAACATAATCTGCATAAATGGGGTACATTTCCTAGCAACATAGTTCAGAATCCTATGAATGAAGGGCAGTGTATGGCGGTTATGACTTGTGTTGGCAAAAGCACCATTGATCCTTCTATGCCAGTTGATAAGGATGATGTTCGAGAGAAGACGATTGAGGTCAAGGATACAGATACGAGAGATGATTATGGCATGGATGGAGTGAGCGAAGATGTCGTGCACCATAGAATTTGAAGCCCATTCTCAGGCCTCCTCCTACTTCCCTCAAAGAATTAAAAAAAGGGAGGAGAAATGCAAGTTTAAGCACTTTCTCTACATGCTGAAACAACTCTCCATCAACATCTCTCTCATTGAGGCATTGGAGAAGATGCTAGGGTATGTAAAGTACATGAAGTACCAGGTTTTGAAGAAATGTAGTGTGTCTCAAGAACTTTCCAAGGAGATTCAATATTGGAGTGCAATTGCTACGAGGTCCTTGGTCCAAAAGTGAGAAGATCTCGGTGCTTTGACCATATCCTGCGCCATTGAAAATGTGGAGTTCGTAAGGGCATTGTGTAATAAATGTGCCAACATTAATCTAATGCCCCATCATGTCTTCATGAAGGTAGGATCGGGAGCCCCTACTTTGACAAGCATGTAGTTGTAGATGACAGACATACGGTGAAAAAGCTTGTGGGGATACTCTATGATGTGCTTCTAAAGGTTGAGAAGTTCATATTCCCGCAGACTTTGTGACCCTAGATTGTGAAATCGACTACGACGTACAAATCATCTTGGGAAGAACATTCCTAGCCACTAGTCGAGAACTAGTAGATATGAAAGCCGGTCAACTCAGGTTGAGATTGAACGATGAAGAAGTTGTCTTCAATATTAATCAATCTATAAAGAGGCCAAATGATTTGAAGAATAATGTTTGGACACTGGGTGAAACCTGAGTAACCAACTTGTCCAAGTCGTGTTGCAATGATAAATCTGGCGCTACTTGGGAGGCAACCCAACATTTTTGATGTAATAGTCAATGTTGTAGATTTATTTTTAGTTTTTAGACTTTTATGTAGTTTATTTTCTTGTATTTTGGCTATAATTTTTGACATTGAGATAATTGCATATAGGATAACAACATGATCTATCAAGAATATGTAGGTACATGGCTAAGTCATCCATTCTTGACTGAAAAGCGAATTAGTAAGTTCATCTATGACTGTTTACACGAGCCGTAAATCACTCTACAACCCACATAGCATCTGATAGACATTTCTAGTAAGTAGAAAGTTTTGAACTCTGTTTCGCGAGCCAACTTTATGATCCGTGGATAAAACTATGGGTCGTGAATGGGGTTCATGGACCCAGGTAAGTTTTCTAAACTTTTGACCAGGTATTGGGGTCTCTACGACAAAATCTATTAGTCGTACTTCATTTTATGATTCGTAGACCGGTCCATGCAACCCAATCCTAAAAACTGGGGTGTGGACTTTACACGAACCCATAATTCTCGAGCCATAAAACACTCTACGACCCATAATTATGTCTCATAGAATCTAGGCCCATCGGTTTTAATTGACCCTGTCAAGCTATAAATATTGGTGCCAAAATATTTTTACCCCATTTGAATCCTAATTTGCAAATTCTACCCGATCAACCCCCTCTCCAAAAACTTTTGACAACCGATAGGAACGCCTCTTCCACTTTCCCATAAGATTTTCTAGCGACTTAGAGTTTCTAGAGTCTGATCACCTCCTTCATCTTCTACAATCTAATCATATAATGTGGTAAGTTTTTAGTCAATCTAATACCATTAATATGCCAATTATTACATTGTTGTATTTAAAATTTTGTCGGGTATGGTTATATAAGACATGTTGATAATAAAATTATGGTTACCCATGTTTGAATATATATTTAAGATCGGAAATTGGTACAGATGCCATTGTCTATGTTTGAATAATATGTTTTGGTGCCTATCCAATCACTCACACTTTGAATTACATTGATGACATGTTTGATATTTGGTGTGTGATAGTACAGGCCCGTGTTCTTATCATCAATTCTTTCATATGAGGTTGGAAGGGTTGAGACACGTGATCGATTATTTTTGATGGTGTATCTGTGCTAATCATCAAGTTGGGGTGTTGGTTGTGGTGTCATGAATCATGTGGGTGTATGTTTATTGCTTCGATGCTGGTGGAATAGGCTAAAAATGTCATATGGGGTTTGTACTGATGGACATAGAAAGTTAAGTTACTAGGTTTTCTAGTTTACGAGTAGATTTAAGAACCCATGGAGCATTCCACGAGTTGTAATTTCCACTCGTATAAGATTTCAGAAACTTGAAGTTTCTGAGTGCCTATCAAATAAACCTTCTATGAGTCATAAAACACTTCATAGCTCATAGAAAGGTCTCATGAACCCTTTCTTGAATTATAATCAAACATGAAATCATCTACGACTCAGTTTACGACATGTAGAACCTTCTATGAGTCCTACCTTGTTTGGTAGATTCCTTTTCAGTAAATGAAACGTGTGAATACCGTTTTATGAGAGCCTTCCACAACTCATAATTTCCACTATGGCCCACAGAAGTGCTTTTGTAGACCCCTCTATAACTATGTCTGAGTTGTTTTTGCATTTGATTTTTTGATTCACTGGGGGTGTGTGATCTGATGCTATCAAAATATACTAGCTATTGAGATAGACCTGTGATTACATGCTACCCTTTGCGCTGAATCTAGTATGTAAATGTAGTTGGTATGTATATGCATGATATGGCTGCAGTTTTCTATATTCTTGCAGAGTGTTGCTTTTGGTAGAATTCCCTAATTAAATATTCCACTACGGCCCGTAGAGGTGCATTTGTAGACCCCTCTACAACTATGTCTGAGTTGTTTTTACATTTCATTTTTTCATTCTTTTGGGGCTTACGTAAATGTCTATGTTTGAGGTATCATGGCCCCAAAAGCAAAACATGATGAAATTCGAGCCATGTAGAGGAGGCTCGTGGATGAGCCCTCTACGGATGAGCAAACCACCACTATGATTGGATCACTAGAGGAGTTCAGCATCCAACTTGACTCGGAGCCTGACAGACCACAAACGAGGGTTGCCGCCAAAGGTGGGTAGACTCAAGCTCTTATCATTCGTTCTCCCCGGTCTTATGAGTGAGACCACAATAGGATCACCTCTATTCAGATGACTCTGTCCATATAGGAGTCCATCTTAGAGTCAGGCTCTGGCGATGAGTCAGAGACAGCGCCTTCTGTCACACTGCGGGCCTCACAATCTCAACAGATGCTCTTACTAGTAGGTAGTGTGTCCTGGGTTTGTGGGACAACTATATGGAGGACATGCAAGCTACAGAGATGGTCAAGCTAACTCGCTCCATTTTTGAGGAGCCCCAAGTCATCCCAGACAGACTCGGTAGTGTCCGTGATGTCCAAGACACTATGATCAGATACGGGCTCCAGTGGCTGACCAAATCACTCGGGAGGTACTCCCTGACTATAGCAAGGGAGTTCTATGCATCTTATGTAGCTACTATTCACAGTACTCTTCCCAAGGGGAAGAAGCCCCTCACTCATCCCAAACTTATAGAGACCAAAGTGAGGGGCCGACAGGTGGATATCTCAGAGACCACCATCTTGCATATGCTGTTTGGGCTAGACTTTCCTACCCTTAGATACATAGTTGAGTTCGATCATAGAGTTTGGTAGATGAGGGACTTGACGGTGATGAGAGATACAAAATATAGAGCTGGCTTGAAGAGATGGGTATTCGATTTGATTATTGAGTAGGGTCTAGACCTTGCATGTGTTGGCACTCACTCGGAGCCTATTATCAAGGCCTCTCTCAGATCCTACCAAAATTGGTGGGCAATTGATAGATCACACATCCAACCAACACTTTCTGATAATAGTTTGATGACAGAGCGCATAGTGCTAGTTGCCAGCATCTTGGATGGCCATTGAATAGATTGGGCCTACATCGTGGCCGAGCAAATACATAAAGCCTCCCTGAAGAGGTCCACCTCCATCTCCATTCCATGCTTAATCAACGTACTCTATCTAGAGTGAGGGGTGGAGAGTCCATGCTAGCTGGAGTCAGTGATCGAGATGCAGCGTACCTTGGATGCCAGCCTGATCAAGGTTGAAGAAAACCCGATGGCACTCCGATGAAAATCGCACTAGCCGACTCCCATCCCAGAAATATTTTCCCAGTTACACCACCTGAGGTTCCACCCACCCCCACCACGATTGCTACCACAAGGGATAGGCCCCCACAAACCGAGGAAAATAAGGAGAGCAAACCCACTACTTCCACTCCTGCACCATAGGCCACTTCATCAAAAACTACACCTATGGGCAGTATCTACGTGTCTGCAGTATCTATTTAGGCCATGGCATAATGATTATCATATGTTGACTCCGAGTAAACTAAGTTGGTTAAGAAGATTAGACCTTGGGTCTGCCAGACCATGATAGAGTTAGAGGGCCGCATGCAGGTATTCACAGTTGCTACTATTCAGGATAATCTTTCCACTGTGGATGCCTACAGTGATGACTTTGAGGAGAGGGTCTAGCCGAGATACAGCACGAACCGGCCCACAGATTAGATGACCCTTCAAAAAAAGATCTAGAGAATATATGAAAAAAACACTGGCAACACAGGTGACACAACTAGAGACTACACTCCCGGTGCTCGTGGTAGATCTATCTGCTTCTGAGGAGCACACATAGTCTTCCCATGGTAATAGGCTCTGTACAAATGATGATCCAAACACCATATTATTTTATACGAGGCTGGCAGAGGAGGTAGAGCTTGAGCTTGTCTTGAGAGAGTTAATATAGGAGGCAGAGAGATGGCAGGCTCATAAGCTCGAGTAGGTGAGGGGTGCTAGCCCCTCTGAACAGAGTGCTACTACCGAGGAGGCCACTGCATAGGGTGAGGGTGGTTGGACTCAGCCACACACTGGTGTATAGGCGCCCAGATATGCTTTTTGACCCTAATACTTTATTTTGTCTTGATTGCATTCACCAAGGACAATGCACCTCTTTTTGATAGGATGTGAGTATTTATGGGCCTCAGCGAAGTCTAAGCAACTTGGGTCCGTAACTACCCCAATTTTTGAATCTTGGGTTTTTTATTTCCTGTGGATATTTACTTTCTATTGAACTGTCATGTTTAGGCATGTTTAGGTAGTTTTTGTAGCATATAATATTGATATTTGTGGCATATGCATGTTTTTGTGTGTGTTTTTGTTTTGTGAAAATGATATCCACCAAATTTTATTTAGTTAGTCTAGATAGAGACCATGCATGTTTAAGTGTGCTGACCAAGCTTGTTCTGATAAGTAAGGTTAAATTGAAATAAAAACTATGATCTAAGAGTCGATTATTATAATGTAATTAGTGCCATGTGAGTGTGAGCTTAATTTTCTAAATTCATATGTTGTGTGCCAATTCAGAACTTGCCCAGTTACTCTAACTTAGACTGCAGATTAATTTGATTAGGAAAGGATATTAGGCCATTGTTCTTAAAAGTCTACATAGCCTAAATGATCAACCAAATTTTCAGAATATCCCTTGATTCTGATATTTGAGCCTGACATGTGCCTATTCTTTGTAAATAGCTATTTAACCTAGCCTTATTAGTTGTAAAATCCTGAAATTGACCCTGGTCCTTCCTTGAGCATTGTGCATCTTAACTGAAGTTAAAAGCCTAAGTTGAGGGTGGCTACCAAAAAGTGGCCCTAGTTTTGAGGATGGGCAATGTGCTCCTTAAATCAGGCCAAAAGCCTAAGTTGAGGGTGGCTGATGCAACGATGAAGCACAAAATATTGAGACATAATGTAAGTGATACATGCAAAAGGGGAAAAATCATGAATTTGCTGCAGGAAAAATAAGTGATGCCTTAGTTATGAGCTAAAAAGAAAAGTGAAGTATAAAAGAAAGGAAAATAGTCACAAAATTAAAAGAAAGCACCTAGAAAAGCATGAAATAGGAGAGAAGGGAGGATGGAATAAAAGTAACAGTGTTGGTAGGGTAAAACTGTAAGAAATTGCAGTGTCAAGGAAGGCCTTTAATTGTTATATTCCTAAAATATCATACCAAAGCCCCTTGAGCATTCCTAACAAGAGTATAAAGTCCTATAGTGATCCTAATCCAAGTAGTCAAAGGTGTTAGTCATAGGAATAGGAGCAAGAATATGGTATTAGCCATGATACATGAATATCTTTCGTCAGGGTGAGTGATATGATTTTGCATAGTCCCAAGATTATACATGAAAACATCGTTGAGAATGAGATATAGGAGTTCTTTCTATGAGCGCGGTTGCATTGTATTGTTAGCATTTGGTTTATTCCGTGATTGTGGCCTGTTGATAGTACCTCACTATCATAGTTGTGTTTTCCTATGTGTTAGTCCGTATTGGTTTGTTGGATGGCTATCTGATGATATTTTGAAAAGTAAGTGTGGGTATTTGTGTTTATATTTGATGCAATGTATATCACTAGGTTGAGATCTATGTGTTACTTTATTACTTATATAGATTGAGTCTGTCACTTAAGGATAAGAACCACATTTAACTTGAGGGAATTGATGTGTAGTCAAAATACAACACTTTTGATACTTAAAACTTGGAATTTTGGTGTTCTCAATACGATGTTAGTGGTTTTTATGTGTTTTTGTGTTTGATTGGATGGATTCCAAGGTTAATATTTATTTTGGGGAGATTATGCAGAAGTTGTTGTTGATGATGATGTATGAGACCTTTTACAATCCGTCGAGCATCCTGCGGGACATGAAGGAGGTCTCGTGGACTATTCTAGAGAGGGGCCAATTTAATAAAGTTTGTTCTACGAACATGCAGATGGATCTTGAACTATTTTATGAGTTGCAAATCATGTTTCATGTCCTAAGGATCATAGAAGAAGGACTTTCTAAAGTTTCATCATACAAAATCCCCTACGAGCCATAGATCACCTTACAGGCCGTAGAGGGGTGTTGTCGAACACAAGTGTAGTTTTTCAGCAATGAAGTACGAATGTCTAACTACATGTCGCATGCATAAAGTAGTTCGTGAAGTGTGCCCACCCAGTTATCCTATTTTTTTAGGACTCATATTTTGAACATTATAAATAGGTTTTTAGATTATTTTTCTTGGAGAGTTCGAATGGTTGAGAGAAAAATAGTGAGGTAGAGTAGAGAAAACATTGGAGAGTTTGAGAAACACTTTTACTTTGATTTGATCTGCTAATCATGTGATTCTCATTGAAGCCTGGATTTATTTTTACTTAACTCAATTGTGTAAGTGCTCTATTATGTTATTCAAATTCATAAATCTTGCATCTACACCAATCATGAGTAGCTAAATCCACAACTAGGGTTGTGGAAACCATGAATAACTAACAAAGTAAAATTGGATAATGCATAATCCTTGAAAAGTGTACATACATGTATTAAGTAACTCTCTTCGTTTTGCAAGTTTTCTAGTGGTGTCCAACATTAGAACCCGCCTAGTGTTACTTTCTAGATCAAGGTAATAATGAATAGGAAAAGAAATTTACTAAACAAGATTCAATTGATGTGTTCTTGTCTAATCAACCGAACTGGGCCAAGGGGAGGTTGTACTCAGATTAATAGGTAAGAGTTAGTAATTTCACACTACGGAGATGGGACAAGTCACATAGTTAAATTCTCCTCTCACCTTGACCAAAGGGTTTGGTGAACTTAACTTCTTGTCTTCCATGCTAGACACTAGAAAAGAATTAGGTTAGTCGGTGATACTATGTTACAGAATCTTGGGGAACATAAGATCCTAGTTTTTCTTCATATTGGTTAAACTCTTGCGTTAATTAGGTTTACTTTTCTACTTGGTAGTACAATCCCCCCACCTTAGGTGAGATAAGTAGGTTAATAACTTAAATTGTATTGACTGAATTCTCCTAAGTCTATAGTATTCCTTAGGTTTGACCATTACCTTTGTTAGGTTTTATTTCTTGACAGTGATGGCTTTATGCTAAAAATGAAGGTGTAACTTGGGCTGGATCAGCCATCACAAAATGAATCTGTGCTTTAACAAGCCAAGGTGGTATTGGTTGGGAGTATTATGGATCGCCAAAGTCAAACGACCCCAAAAAGTGCCCAAAAATATGCCTCGAAAGTGCCCATAATTGTAATTTCTATATATCTAAAAATTCGTGCATTATTTTGAAAATCCAACTACATATTCTTGTTCAAGAGGCAAAATTGAGTAGGAAATGGGTCTAAGCCGAATTTTAGAGCAACTATAGTGAAATTCAAATTTTCAAAGTGAGCTAAAAACAATGTAAGTACACGTTCCCTCTGTGACACGAACTAGTAGTAAAATTGTTCTGATTTTTGACTTCAGTCCAAGACTCATAAGTCTTGGGCCTTAGTGTTCCCATTCATGAAAATACCTATACTTAGCCTTATTTCACCCTCATATAATCAAAAACATTCTCCAATACTCACTCAAACACTTAGGCTAATTTTCCTCTCAAGATTCAAGTCCCAAAACTCTTATCCGGATCTAAGGATTTTCTTAAAGCTACAAGTCTCCCTTAAAATATTTTTCAAAAAATTCTCCATAGCTATGGTACGTGGATTTCAACCATTGGGTCCTTCTGCCCATGGTGCCCTAACCCCGTTTTTACTCAATTTGCATGATTTAAAGTTTATTTTACAAATGGGTTTACTAGTATGAACATGTCTATAAATTATTTCAAGCTATATAAAGGTGTGACTGTTTTTCTATGTTTTGAGCTATAAATCTTGGATCTATTGTAAGATTTGATAAGGGGATTTGATGTATTGCTTGAGGGTATTGCAAGGTATTGATTGATATTTTACAATGAATTTTCTTGCATGATTTCATCTATATATTTCGTGGTTTTATACTAGCATTACACACCCATCAAGTGTTTGATAAAATGTCTGGTTATTGTTTCTTGAGAAATTGAAGGTCCAAAGCATAAGATATGATATGAATAACTAAATGACAATGAAATAACCTTATGTTTATAATATATTCTATATAAAGTGTTGCATTAGACCATGCCCGATCCGGGGGGACTAAGGGTAACCTTGTCGGGGGGTTAGTACCTTGATATCCAATGAAGGGACTAGTGCCTTGATACCTAGATGGGAGTTTGTACTCATCAACCTAGTGAGGGGTTTGTACCTCACCATCAGAGTGATAGGGTGGCATCATCATCAAACTAGATGTTGGTTTGTACTCATCAACCTAGTGAGGGTTTTGTACCTCACAACCAAGGTGATAGGGTGGCATCATCGTCAACCTACCAAGGGATTTGTACTTTGAAAATATCGCTTGGTATCTTCTACACATATGATGTTCTATATAAGTATGAGTTACTTATGTAATGATCATACATGTCATATTGTTATATCATGTCTACTGCCTATTGTTATGTATCTTGATTTTGATGACTATTTCTTCTTGTATTGCATCCTAGACACTTAGTACATTCAAAAATACTAATGCATACTCTTTCCTACATGATATCACCATGTAGGGATCGTAGCCCAAGTTGATCATCCTTCTCCTCCACGTGGCTAGTTTGGTACTACTCAAGCTAATTGGTGAGTCCTTCACTTCGGAGACCTTAGTATATGTTTCTCTTAATATGTATTGAGACATGCTTCTTTATTTTCTATTTTGACTATGAGTGTGAGCCTGGTTATTTGTCTTAGGCCCCACTCTTATCTATGTAGTAGAGGTGTTGTTGGACATACTATGTATCTATTATATGAGCCTCGACTCTTTTACCTCTTCATTTTGATGTTATGCAAGCTTTTCCTTAGTCCCATTGCCCCTATTTTTACTCTTTTAAGTCATTTAAATTCTTTCGCAACCAATGATGTGTAATGATAAGTTCAAAGGCTTATTTGGGGACCCTTCGGGCTCTCCATTTGTCCTTTCACTTTTAGGCCCTATTTTGTGTCGTGACATAAAGACTGAATCTTGGTGCAATCATTTCCCCTGAAATCTTTAAGATGACAAAGCAATCCAGACCTTAGTACCCTTTCCCAGCCTCATCATTGTTTTGTGTAGAAGAGTCGGAGTCCTGCAGATTAAAAAAATTGATGTGGAGCTGACGCCTTCAACATCCATGGACATTTGATGTATTGAGGCTGAGTACGTGACGGATGAAGATGAAAAGGCTAGGAAGAACCTGGTTGACTAAAAATCGGTTATTGATGTTGAGGCCCTTAACTTTGGCACTACAGAGCTACGCACTGAGGCTAGTATAACTTCTTCCTCTCCTACTTTACACTCATTTTTTGCTCTTGTTCTATCTTGAGAGGTAGAGGCCATACATGACCAACCCCCACTCACTAGGGTCATTATTCTTGCATTTGGCCAGCTGGCCAAAGTAGCTGAGCTTCAGGTCACTATGGTTGAGTCTTCTGTGCCTAAGTTAGTTTAGGTAGCCACAACCAAGGCTTTAAGGCCATATGTTGAGGATGAGGCTAAACAACATGAGTTGCTAGAGCCCAACAAATTGGGGATGTATTTGACTTGACTCAATGAATGATGACCATAAGAAGAGTTAGCTAGCTTAAAAGATATAATGGTAGAGGTTGAGAAGGCAAGTCGTGGCAGTGGAGATACATCAACTTTGAAAAAGGAGGTGACAGCCCACCGATCCACTAATTGGGGAGCGGAGCAGAGTCAAGAAGACTAGGAGGAGCTAGATTGGGTGGAGAGTGAAAATGTTTGTTTAGTGAAAGTGGCATCTGTTCTGGACCAGTCCATGATAGGCGCTTCCTGTGTATGTGTAAGTGAGCCTGAGCCTACGTGGCTTGAGATTGATCTCAAGAGTACACCGATAGATGAGGAGGACATTGATTCCCCCACAACAGTTTCTCCAGCTCCTCCACCAACACTTCAAGACTGATATGACAGGGGGATTGTCATACTCACTATTTTCTCTTATGCTTACTCTTTGTTGTTACTTTCCCATAGAGGATAATGTTTATTCTTTTAGGAGGGGGTGAGCTTGAGGAATTCCCTATCTATTAGATGATTGATATTTTTATTTTGGATGAGACAATGATATTTTGTGTCAACTATAGATTGCTTCAAATAGAAATCATGATGGATTTTAAAATAATTTTCAACCTTTTTGTTTGTAAATAAATTATAATTTTTGTTGTAATAGAGTAGTGTTTATTTTTGTTATTTTTGTTTTTCTTTCATTTTGTGTTGAATGGGTATGCAAATGATGTCCTCAAATTTTGATTTTTCGCAAACCTCGTGCATAGATGACAAGCTATTTGAATGTTAGTATTGTGTCTCTAGTCCATGGCTATACATACATCGATGTTCTATATCTTTGATTCAAATGGTGCAATGAACAAGGAGCATTTACTCACCAATCAGTATTTTCTTGATAAATCAATATATGAATGGATTTGAGGAATCTTAAATTGACTATGTGAGAAATTATTCTTGGATACGATGATCAAATAATTGAAAGTTTGTTGCCACTATTAAATGCAAAGCCATTTTGCCAATGTGGGATTAGTTATTTTGTTGAAATTCTTGTTTTGCAACATATAGAACTTTCCTGATTTTTTTTTTGAGGAGTGGCTTGGTTAATTCTCGATTAGGAGAGGACCTTAGGCCTTCTTTGGTTCCATTAGTCCATTTGACTGTAGTGACATCCCTTGAAAGTGAAATGAACTCTTAGTGAAGCCCTTTTGAGCCTTGATCCATTTTTTCACAACCTTGTAACCTTGAATCATTTTTTTGAAAGACAATTCCTTCTTCCTTCCTACCGATGCCTCCATGAACTTGAAATGTTAAGCAGTTCTAAAGGCTAAGTTATGTGTGTTAGTAGAAACAGGGGGTATCTCCCATGAAAGAGTTGGAAAAAGAGGATCAAGAATGAAATAAAGACATTGACAAGTCCTAAAAATAAATGAAAATAAAAAGTGAAAAACAATGCATGAATATTGAGGACCCTTCAAAAAAATGTTTTTTTTTGTGAAAAAAAAGTGCAAAAGGGAGACACTTAGGATTATAAAGCAAAAGCAAAAAAGATGTCAGAAAGGAGATGAATGAAAAAGGGACCAAAAAAAACCTTTGAAACTTGAAAGGACATGTAGAGTTTAAGGAGGGAGGAGCCTGGACTGACCATATGTTATCCTACCCAACCAGTACCCTACGTTACAGTCCTAGCAAAGCCCTTTGGGATCCTAGTGTGGAAGAACATCGAGTAAACTCCGATTGAGAATAAGGGCAAGCCTATGGGTTGAATCTTATATGCTATTTCTCATTTGGGAGAGTGAGAGTTGAAGTGATTCTTTGAAAGTAATGTCATAATCATGAGTTTTTAGGGTCTTCTCTTGCATGAGGCCAAATGGTGATGCTTTTTGGCAGTGATTAGTAGCTACATGAGCAATTGTGAGCATAGCAATGTGTTGAATACTCCTTAGACATCTCTCGTGGCTTCGAAGCAACGTAAATAGTTTGTGAAAGTTTGAGAATGGATGAAAAAGGTGAACATTTATATGTTGCTGCTTGTGTCCCTGTTTGCAAGCTCTGAATTGGATAGATTCATATTTGTTTTGCTTGAGGCCAAGGAAAGGCTTCAGTTTAGGGTGGTGATGAGTCCATATTTCAAACTCATTTTGGGGATAGCTTGCAAAGAAACATTTCTCTTAGTTTGCTATTATTTCTAACATTTGACAAATATGTATGTGCTATGAAAAAAATCAGATTAAAAGTGCACAAATGGACAATGCTTGGTTAAATATTTGAAAGGGAGCAAAAGTACAGAAAGATGGAGGAAAGCGGTATTGTCAATATACTCAACCTTTTGCTAAACACTTAAGGAGATCGTTTATCATTATAGCAAAAATGGTTACAAAACAAGTCAAGAAGGAGGTCAGATTCGATATTGCAAAACATGTTCACGCACCCTGAATTGCACAAGATATCGCCTAAAGTTACAACACTCAAAGCCTCAAATAACCAACATGAAGGTGATATGATGGATATTTTGGCACATTGCCTAATTGGATCAGTAGAGCTAAGAGTCATTGCTTAAAATTACAGAAGAGGTACCATTTTAAGATGCAAAGAAAATCAAACAAGAGCACATTCAAGTCATTACTGAAATGCTCGACAATGGTAGGCCTTGACCACCAAATGGAATTTGGAAGCACAAACTTTGACACATTTGCATGTATAGGACATTACACATATCAGTTCATACTATATTAGAATGATTAGTCTGTAGTAGAAGTACATAGAACTTTCCTCTTAGAGTACAAATGGGAGTTAGGGTTTTGAAGCTTTTTGGGGAGCGAATTGGAGAAGATTGACTGGTGATAATCAACGTATTTGTACTCAATATTGTTACGCATGACTGTTGTTGCTATGTTTGGTATCAAATCTTTAATTTCTAGAATGTGGGGCTAATACCCCCATGTTAGGGGTGTGCTATTGATATGGAATTTTTATTTATCTATTGGGTCTTGATATTTTGACTTATCTGTAGTTTATTTGAGTGAATTTATGTCCATTCCTATTATTAATCTATAATTTCAAACATGGGGTTTAATTTAGTTCTATGATTGTTGCTTTAGTTGGAATGATTAGAGTGTGGAATAGATATAATGGTTGGAAGCACCTAGGGGTTTCACTTGAACTCCATAGTAATGGATTCAATGGCCAACTTATTAAGGGTTTTACTAAGACTTCTTAGGCCAAGAGTGTCCTCGTCTATACACGTATAATTTCTTAGTTGATTCATGAGAAACACCCTTCTATCATAGCTGATATGGGTTACAAACAACCTAGCCTATTCACTCAACATCAATTTATTTAGTCAAATATCTATTCCCAGCTGGCAGATTGATTTCCAAATTTGCACATCCCCAACATCTTCCCTTAATAGTTATTTAAATCGTTAATTAGAAGTTGTTTAGATCAGTCATTACTTTGAATATTGCAACCCTCCAGATCCTACAATTACCTAGCCCAATGAGTCACTTCTATCTTGAACAACAACTCCCCATAGGATCAACCCCAACCTTGAAAGTTGGGTTATTATGCTGATGGCAATCGCCCTGCTTCCTTTAAGTAGCCGAGTTGAGCGACATCAATTTTATATCAATTTTGGACTATGAGGCCAAGCTTCATACATTGTCTAGATATGCCATGTCCAATATCCCTAGTGAGTCTGAGAGGATTTATCACTTTGCCAAGGGACTGGCGAAGTACCATCAAAATGCCAAAACATTCTTGGTTCTAACTAAATGCACATTTCAGAGTGTGGTGAATCACGCTTGCATGTTTAAGAATATCAGACATAGAAGATACAATGGCGGGAGGAGACTTCATCAGCATGACGAGTTTAGTAGGCACCTACTATGTGATAGAGAGTTTTAAAAATAGGTTCATTACAGTCGGGAAGTTCATGTAGCCATCCAAGTATCTGATAATATCGACAAGTCCAGATTTGCTCAGAAAAGCCATGCTAGCTCTTTAGTGCACCCAGGCTTGGTGGCTTTTCTGGACAGCCATCGTAGAGGTAGGAGACCAGAGCTTGCTATTATTATGATAAGATTGGTTACTTGGCCCATTGATCTCCACATCTTTCACCTTTTGCCTAGGCTTTAGGGTCTCAACCATCCCATCCAGCCTGAGCACCAGCAGCACATACACCTCTCAGGGCATGAGAGGTGGTACTTGGGGAGATGGTCGTATAGTGAGAGTAGAGGTTGAGGAAGCCCAGAGGCTAACTGTAGTCATGGAGTTTGCTATGTTGGCCCAGATAAAGTCAAGGAAAAGTCTTTTGATGTAGTTATTACAAATATGGTTCCAGTGTGCCACCGCTCAGCTTTAGTTATATTTGAACCAGACTCTACTTATTCTTATTTATTGTCAGCTTATTTTGCTTCATATCATGATATAATGTGCGAGCCACTTGCCGAGACTATTTGTGTTTCCACCCTAGTAGGTCAATTGGGTATATCGGGGTTGTCTTATGACTTTTATAAGTAGAGATACTATTGTTGACTTGATATTGCAAGATAGTATTGACTTTGATGTGATATTCGACATGGATTAGTTATCACCTCATGATGTTATTCTCGACTGCCATGCGAAGATTATGACCTTATCTCATCCCAATTTGCCTTAGTTCGTGTGGACTAGCGAACCTAGCTCCTACCCAAGGGTGTTATTTCTTACATGCATACATATCGGTTGATGGATAAAAGATGCTTACTTTATTTGGCTCATGTTCAAGCCTATTCTCAAGATCCACCAACATTAGATACTACCAAGGTTGCTAGAATGTTTATAGATACATTCCCGGTTGATTTTCCTAGTTTTCCTTCAGAACATGATATCAACTTTTCTATTGATTTGGAGTTGGGCACTATGCCCATTTCTGTTAACCCTTATTGGATGGCTCTGGCTAAATTGAAGGAATTAAAGAGGTAATTGGAAGATTTGTTGGACAAGAAGTTTATTTGTCCGAGTGTATCTCCCTTGGGTACTCCTATTTTATTTGTAAAGAAGAAAGATGGAACTATGCATATGTGTGTTGACTATTGCAGACTAAACAATGTGATCATAAAGAACAAATATCCCTACCTTGCATTGAGGTTCTTTTTAACTAGTTAGAGGCTGCCTCAGTATTCTCTAAGATTGATTTTGGGTACGGCTATTATCAGTTGAGAGTTCAGGAGTCTAACATCTTGAAGACAACTTTCAGTATAGATTATTAGCATTATAAGTTTGTTGTTATGTCAGTTGACTTGACTAATGCCCCTGCTACTTTTATGGTGTTGATATGAACCAAGTTTTCAAACCCGATGTGGACATATTCGTGACCATGTTTATAGATGGTATCTTGGTTTATTCTAAAAGTGAGGCCAAACTTTTTCAGCACTTGAGGACTATACTTTAGAGGTTAAGTGAACAGAAGTTATATACAAAGTTCTCAAAGTTTGAGTTTTTCCTCAAATTTGTGGCCTTCCTTGGGCATGTTGTGACAAAAGTGGATATTATGATAGATTCGACCAAGGTAACAATTGTTTGTGAGTGGGCTAGACCTATTTCTATGACTGATATTTGGAGTTTCATTAATTTTGAAGGGTATTATTGGCATTTGTTTAGGGATTCTCTTTATAGTAGCCCTATTAACAAGACTTACTCAGAAGGATGTAGCATTTCTGTGGCCGGAGGAGTGCGAGGAGATCTTTCTAAAGCTTAAGGATTTTTTAACTTCAGCACCTATTATTTCTTTACCCAAGGATGAAGTACCATTTGTCGTATATTGTGATGCTTTTAGATAGGGTTTTGGTAGTGTATTGATGCAAAGAAGGAAGGTGATAACATATGCCTCTAGGCAGTTGAAGGTACATGAGAGAAACTACCCTACCCATGATTTAGAGTTGGATGCAGTTGTGTTTGCGTTTAAATAGTGGAGACATTATCTTTATATGTTGCATTGTGAGAGCTTTACAGATCATTAGAGTCTGAAATACATATTTTCTCAACGTAATTTGAACATGAGACAACGTAGGTGGTTGGAGTTGCTAAAATACTATGATATCTCTATTCTATAACACCCCAGGAAAGCAAATATAGTGGTTGATACTTCAAGTCGGAAGTCTACTAGTATGGGGAGTTTGATATTTTTGAGGGCTAATGAGAGGCCCTTGTCTTGGGAGGTTCAATTGCTTTCTAGGCATATGGTTCAGTTGGATATTTCCCCACCTTATAGTATTTTGGCCTTTGTTAGGCTAGATCTTTACTGCTTGATCAAATTTGAGCTCATTAGTTTGAGATGCTAAATTATGCTTGATTTTTGAAAAGAGTTGAGACGGGTAGCCAAGGTGGCTACTATTGATTCTAAGGGCATATTGAGTATAAAAGGTAGAATTTATGTGCCTGAGGTTGGGGATTGGGTGAGATTGATATTAGAGGAGGCCCATTGTGCTAGATATTCCATCCATCCTGTTTTGATAAAGATATACCATGATTTAAAACAACATTATTGGTGGTTTGCGACGAGTAAGGACATAGCTAAGTTCATGGAAAAGTGTTTGAATTGGCAACAGGTCATGTATGAGTAGCAGACACTCGGTGGATCTATGCAAAAGATGCGCAGTCCCAAGTAGAAATGGGAGCGGTTGCAGATGTTTCTTTATGGGTTTGTCCAAGGCCTTGCGTAAGTTTGACTAAGTTTGGGTGGTGCTGATCGTTTGACCATGTCAGGTCACTTTTTCCTGATGAATACTAGCTACATTGCAGAGCAGTTTGCTTGGCTTTATACTCGGGATATTTTTTAGATTACACAGTGTGCCATTGTCTATCGTGTCAGACTGAGGGTCTGTGTTCACCTCTTATTTTCGACAAGCTCTATGGCGTGGTTTGGGTACTCATTTGGATATGTATTTGGCTTTTCACCTCCAAAGTTGTGGACAATTTGAGTGCACTATTCAGGTATTAGAGGACATGCTTCGGGCATGTGTAATTGATTTTCAGCCACGCTGGGATTAACATCTTCCATTGGCAAGGTTCTTTTTCAATAACAATTATCATTTCAGCATCAAGATGGTACCATTTGAGGCTTTGTACAATTGTAGGTGCAGATTTTCTATTGGATGGTTTGATTCGGATTCTGTCGAGGTGTTAGGTGTTGATTTACTCTGAAATACCATGGATCGAGTTCGACTGATTTTGAGTAGACTTTTGATAGCTCGGAGCTACTAGAAGAGTTATGCTGACCAGAGGGTTAGTCCTCTTGAGTTTTCTGTGGGTGTTAGTCTTCGGCTAAAAATTTCACCCATAAAGGGTTTCATGAGATTTGAGAAGAGCGCAAGCTCAATCCTACATTTATTGTCCCATTTGAGATTTTGAGTAGAGTTGGTGAGGAGGTCTATGGGTTGGCCTTACCAACGAGATTATCAGTGGTTCATTCAATTTTTCATATATCCATGCTCCACAATACATTCTGGATGTGTCCCATATGATCTCTTATGACTCAGCTGAGTTGGGTCTAGTTTTGTCATTGAAGGAGAAGCTGATAGCTATATTGGATAGACAGGTTCGGAGGTTGAGCTCCAAGGATATACCTTCATTGAAGGTTTAGTGGTTGCATCATCTTTTTAGATTATCAGGCTAGATATCCTCACATTTTTTAGGCTTCAGGTACTTTGTTTTCCTTTATGTTCGAGGACAAATATTATTTTTAGTGGTGAATGATACAATGACTTATTTAGTCATTTTTGAGCTTATCTGTGAAAATTACATTTTGTCTCTTTCCTAAGTTGCTTTGGACCATTTTGGAACAATCAATATTATTGGAACTAAAACCATGAGTTTTAAAAGTGGAAAAATATGAGTTTTGGTATTTTCGGAGTTCAAAACATCTGATCAAAATTTTCATAGTTCCAGTAGTTCTGAATGGTGAAATTAATGCTAGAAACGGTGTCATCATATTTCTTGTAGTTACTAAGGGAAGTTTTGGTATTTTGAGTTTTAAACTAGTTTATTTGACTTGCATTTGTTATTGTATCGAGCCAACCTCGAATCAATTTTTGACTACTCTATTGAGTGCAAATCACCGTTTCTTATATCAATACTTATTTGGTTTGTGTAATCATGATTCTGGATGAGTTTTGAAGATCCATCCATGTTCTAGAATTAGTTGTATATTATTGGTTCAAGGTTTCTGGTCCATCCTATGTTTGTTTTCCGTGTACATGCTAAGGGATCTGCATTTGCAGAGGTCTACCTGGTTTTGATCCGCATTGGTAGTCAAAGCCTCTACGTTTGTGGAGGTTAGTGATGCTAACCCTCCACTTTTGGGGGCCTTGTTTGTGTCTGTGGAGCATTATTGTTCCCTAACCTTCCACATTCATGGTCCCCACCCTCGTTCGCAGAGTGTATTTTTGCCTGAACAATAATTAAACCAAGAAACACCATTTTTACTACATTTCAAAACATTTCAAGCTTTTGGGGTGATTTTGACGAAGTTTTTTGAAGGATTCTTTCGGGTAAGTGTTTCTAACATCTTTTTAAATTAATTTTCACAATTTTTATCTTCATTTTGTCTTGAAATTCAATATTTTGGATATCTAAAAATGAGGATTCGTAATCTATGATTTTAAAACTTTAAATGATGATTCTCATTCGATTTAAACTCAATTTTAGTTGACTTTTCAGATACGAGCTCTGTATTTCATAAAATACCTGATTTTCAAGTCAATTCTAGATTCAGGCACTTCAAATTTTAGCTCTAATTTTAACTATTTTGCTCGTAAGTGTGATTCGTGCTAATATGGGTGTCAGAATTCACCTCTTGATACATAGTATCTATTTTTTTATACTGAAGGATTGAGTTAATTGAAAGCTTTTCCGAGTGAAATTTTGACATTGAAGTAGATTCGACCAAGCTTTTTGGATTGGATTTGAGTTAATGGACATGTTCATGTGATAAGTGTAAGATTTAGATTATTTTATGAGGCAATCGTATGATATGATAGAATTTGGATAGAAATGTGATGCCAGTTATGCTGAAATTTGAGTAAATGGCAATCCTATTGACAAAACTGACATGACATCATGAGAATTGAATAATGTTAGATATTATCGTGATAATATGATACTTGTGATAGTATTTGAATAGTTTTGTGGAAAAACTGGTGGCAATTATCATAAATTATAGATTTATGAGCTCAATTGGAGACTTGTGGAGTTTTGTTTTGGTGTTTTGTTTTGATGAGAGATGCGTAATATAGGACATATTGATGGCATTGTAGTATTGGTTGATGCACTTGACATAGCCCTTTTGATTTGGTTAATATTGTACAATTCCTTCATCTTTGCTATTATATATATAAACACACCCACACTTGAAAGATTGCATTGGTATGCACATATCCCATACTTGAATGGTTGCATTGGTATGTACAAATCTCATACTTGAATGATTGCACTAGTATGAACATATCTCATCTTATTGCATCTATAACCCTTGAGACATTATGATACATTGAGTCATTAGAGTATAAGGCCTGCGATGCCTTGAGATACTTCAATATAGGGCCAGTGATGCCTTAACATACTTTTGGTTATGGCTTGTGACGCCTTGAGATATCTGAGTACATGGCCTACGATGCCCCGGGTTTTATCTAGTAGCTTTGGCTCGACAGATGTATACATTGGCCTTGCGGTGGTCGCGATTCTAGATCATACATTATTTAAGGCCATTGTACTCATACATTTCGTATGCATTGCATCGTTGATTGTAGTTACTGTCTTTAATTACTCATATTTATGTTTGGATTTTGTACTAACCTTGTGATGTAGGTGGTAGAGACTCTTAGTTAATGCATGCTTATTCAATTTCTCTTACCCAGTCAGTTGAACCTACTAGGCACATTTTTGTGTACTCACTCTTACCTTGTTTCCTCCCTGTGGATCAAGCATAAGGAACCATACAGGGTAGTTAATTCATTCTAGCAGAGTTATTTTTCATCTATCCAGATCTTAATGGTGAGATTCAGATTTTGAGTCGCCATGGGTCTTTTGAGATTCTCTTACTTTCTATTCAAGATATTGTATTTGACTCTATTAGAAATCTCTGTATTTTCATTTGGGATAGTTGTATTTACTCATTCGTACTATCTTAGATGCTCTTGTACTCATGACTCTATCTTTTGGGATTTCATTATTTTGTTGTGGTAGCATTTGCTTTACTTTATTCTCTTCAGTTCTAGTTGAATTTTTTGACATGATAGTAAGGGCTTATAAGATTGTGAGAAGGGTTAGTAAGGCAGCATACGAATATGAGTTGCTATTGGAGATAAACATAATTCATCTGATGTTCCATGTGCCAATGTTGAAAAGTTCATGAGAGATCCAAGTTTCATAGTTCCCTTGGAAGATGTTAATGTTGAAAAAAATTGACAAATGAAGAAGTTCTGGTGGAAATATTACATACGAAGTTAAAAAGACTAAGGAATAAAGATGTAGCATCCATTAAATTCCTTTGGAGGAACCAACAAGTTGAAAGTGCAATTTTGAAAGTGGAAGAGGACGTGATGAAATGATATCCCAATCTTTTCTACTTTACTCAAGCCTAAGGGAATAACATAACCATGTTTAAAGTATTTAGTTATGTGTTGCAGCCCTTAGAGTCAAGTTGCATGTATTTATATTCATGGTATCATGTTTTGATGGTATTTTGATGCATAAGATTGAGATTTTATGAAAATAATATTTGAGTTGCTTTGATGCATTATGTTAGGACTGAAAAGTGTCTCGTCAATCCTCTCAAGCATTGTTTCATAAAATCCGGGGTGAATGTTTCCAAGGGGAAGATATTGTAACACCTCCCAACATGAACTTGAAAGACCCTACAAAGTTGGAATGACACCAAAAAGTGCTCAAAATATGTCTCGAAAATATCCAGCAATATAATTTTCACATATCTCAAAATCCATGAGTTATTCCAAAAATTTGACTTCATATTTTGATTCAGCGGGTCAAATTGAGTGGAAAGTGGGTCTAACCCCGCTTTTAGAGAAAACGAATCGCAATTTCAATTTTCAAAGTGTCAAATTTTAATGAGGTAGGCGCGTCACTGGCACGATGCGCTAGTGCTTTATTTTTGTGCCATCTTTGAAATTAATGTATTATTTAGCAAATCTGATAGCCTATTATTTTTCAAGAGTCAAAATTGTGTAAAAAAAGGGTCACCTTTGATTTTTATATTACTCGTATCAAAAAATAATTTTTCGATGAAAAATTGTACAAAACTGAAAAGTCAGTGGCAAAGGTGCGACGTGCCCTTGCTCCCCCACTATTCAAAAAAATTTTAAGTTTGTTTTAAGTCATAAAAGTTAGTTTGGACATACCCCAACCCCTTTATATACGTAAATACTCAGAAAATCCCCTATTTTTAGATCAAAATCTTTCTCTAAAAACTCTCGGATCCTCCCAAATCTATCTTTAAAATCCTCTATCAAGTTTGCTCAAATTTCTTTGGGATAAAGCCTTATCCATTGAAATTACATGAGTTGATTTCAGGGGTTTTCTATTATGAAGTCATTTTATGAAATTCATAGCTATGAAGGTTATGTTACCATAAGCTGTACTAAATAGATGATTTTATGAGATAAGGTGCGTGATTCTATTTATAAAGTTCAAAATAATATGTATAAATGTAGTGGGTTGTTTTAAGAATGATATAAATTAATGAATTGCACTACTTTCATTCATTTTCCTGTTGAGTACATGATTTAAATCTTGTATGCATGAGCCTACCTAATTATCATAATGAGTTTTATAATGATTAATGATTTCCAATGATGAAGGTTTAAGTACACAATTCTAAAAGATAAAGTTATGATGTTATGAATCTCGCTTATGAATGTTAAAGATGGCGAAAGGACAATTTTCACCAAAAGATTGATCCCATGTGATATGGACCACTCTCACATGTTGGATCTCGATTTTTAGATGAGCTACTCTTCAGATATGATGATGATGATGGTGATGTTATGCTTTTAAGATTATGAATGACTATACTATGCGTATGTTTTCAAATGTATTCGGTGAGAATGACTTAGCACCGAATGGGGTATCGAGGTAGGATTCGGTAAGGGAATCCTAGTAGCATCCCTTTGTCTCATTAACTATGTATCACCATAAAAGCCCTTATAGGCTAGGCTAGTAGATCCATGTAAGCCATTTTATTATTTGATGATGCATATGCGATGTTGATGGAGTTCTACTTGCCAAGTAGTCTCCCCGTGCCAACATAAGGGATTATGTTGGCTTTCAAGTAGTGGCTCTCTTGGTCTTATATATCGGTTATAGTCTAACTCCCACATATGTATGATGATAAGATTTTATGGTTATCTCTGATGGATGATTTTACCAAATCATTCACATGCATGACATATTGAGCTTATTTATATTGTACAAAGTTATGCATCTTGTTATGAAGCTTATTATCTATTGTTGCATTGCATCCTACATATTAGTATATTCTAAGTACTAATACTTCCTTTTTTCCTACATAATCTAACTATGTAGGGACCGGAGCTCCTATTTATCCTCCCCCACGTGGCTAGCTTGGTTCATGAAGATCATTGAGTGGTGAGTCCTTCGTTCGGGGGATGATATCCAATTTATTTTTTTGCGTATGTTTAGAATTATTTTTATTTTTCTATGCAATTTGAAGGTGATCCCCAGACTTGTCTTGGCCCTGATCCTACTCATGATGTAGAGGTGTTGGTAGATACTTGTGCTATGTATCAACTATGAGATGTTGGACTTTTATGGAGATTTATTCTTTACACCTTATCCCTTATGTGATGTTATTGGATATTGTTGACATTGATAAGATGAAATCAATCTTCTAAGTTCTTATTTTTCCATAGCCTTAGTCATACATACTCTCCTCTTCGTCTTGCTTGCTAAATGATCATGCAAATCCCTTTCCCTTATCTATCCCTATAGCGCGAATTCAAAGCCCCAATTCACTTAGACTTATTTAATGATTCTTGTTTTATATTTCACAACCACGGATGTGCAAAAGATGTGCCAAAAGGCTTGTTTAGGTTATCTATTGGTTTCCTATTCATCGTGTCATACCTTAGCCCTAGGCTTGGGTTGTAACAGTTTTCATGAAGCTGTGATGAAATAATCTATGAAAGTAATATTTTTATAAAGTATGAATTGTGTTGAATGCTATGTATCGCATGATTATGTATATCATGGGATTTTACTTAGCACCAAATGAACTTATGTGAGGGGAACTATCCTCAAGGAAGCTTAAATAAATCCTCAAGTCTCATTACTATGTATTGCTATAGGTTGATGATGATGTGCCTTCACCATTATGCTCATGTAAAACTCACTGTGATAGGGTTAAGCCTAATAGGTAGGATCTTTTATGTTCAAATGACACTCACTGTGCTAGGGTTAAGCCTAATAGTTGGGATCTTTTATATTGATATGACACATATTGTTCTAGGGTTAAGCCTAAGAGGTGGGGTCAAGTCTACTTTGGCAAAGTAGACTCCTTTTTTACTTGGTGTAGAGGGAACATTGTGATTTGTCCAATTGTTCGCATGGTCTTATTGTAGGTTTTGATATTATTCCCATATATGTATGCCAAGTGATGAAAGGTTTTTTGATGCTTCTACTCATGCTTTTAAACATTGATTTATCATTCATATCTTGTCCTTATTCTATTAATTATGATTACGCATATTGATATTTTGTTATGATATTTCTTGATACATGGAACAGTTATATACCTAGTACATTACACATAATAACACATACTTCCTTGCCTACATAATAAACCATGTAGGGACGGATGACGAGACTATTCCTCCATTTCATGTCTAGAGTTGGATTTGAGCTTTTGAATATTGTTTGTGAGTCCCCATGCAACAAAGGCAAGTCTTGGTCATGTTATGCTTTCTTGTTGAGACATTATAATTTCATTATTATCATATCTTGATGGTGAGCTAGTAGTATGTTCTAGTCCTTACCAAGATTCTATGATGTAGAGGCATGTTTTGGACTAAAGATGTTGTAATTCCACTAAGAAAAACTATGACTTTGAAATTGATTTGTTCTGTTTGCTTACTCTCTCTCACGAATTGCTTACTTTACCTTATGTTTATGATATAAACAAGATGCTTGGATGGGCCCTTTCGGGTGTCACAATCATTGTGTCACCACTAGGCCTTAGGCTCGGGTCATGACAAAGAGTACAGACAACTCAAAACCCATAAACTATATAGCAAATATAGTATAGAGGTTATGCCACACTTGTCCTAAAGGAGGACTTGTTTGATTGTGGATCTATTAATAGATGATTATCCCTTACTCTGCCAAAGTATTTGATGGTCCCGATAACGTCCGTGCAATGAGTTTTATTATCACTTTCTCATAAGTGATGATTATTGATTAAAGAAGCTCCACCAAAGAGTTAATATAGTATTTTATTGATTTCCACGTATCCCTTTATGATTGTTAAGCGTTATCATTCTTAAAACATGATATCATATTTACTTAAGCTGAGCTTTATTCTTTAAGTTATTTTACTTTAACTATTCTACATACCATATATTCCATGTAGTGACATCATTTAACGCTACATTACTTTATGATATAGATATAGGTCCTAGGGATCCTCATAGGCACGTCATTAAGATCTATTCATTCTAGATAACGCGAACTCCTTACTTTTGGAGGGACCTTTTCATTCAGTTTGTTGTTATTGAGTGGTTCTTTTGAGATAGTCATGGGCTTGTCCCGATACCTTCTTATAAGTTCATAAAGGCTTCATAGACGGAGTTAAATAAAGTTAGAATAGAGTTTATTGTTTTCGTGTTATGTTTATTTGAAAACTATCACTATTTAATTGAGTTAATACATTGAGTTATCATTATTCTACTAAGTTGATATTATCCTAAAATGTTGATTCAGTAGCCCATTTAAGTGTAGTCTTTTGATTGCATTGAGTCTTTCGTTGATTGATTGAGTAACAAGACCAAGTTGTTCATTATAGACTGATAATGGTTCTGGATTACTATCGCTCCTAGGTTATGTATTTGGTGAATAAAAAACTTGGTATCAGAGCACAGAGTTCAAGATTTCTAAGGTGTCTTTGAAACCATGTTTAGTAGAGTCTTGATTTTGGATGTATCGTACAACACATTTATAATAAAAAGGCTATAGGATATTAGCAATTGCCTTCCTTCTTTCATATTCTAAGTTCGTGCAATAGATTTTTACCTTATAAAATTCCCTTCTAAATCATGCATTATGCATTTATAGATAATGCTTCCCAAGTGCATTACCAAATAGAGAAATACAATCAGCATTGAGGGTTCACCACCCAAGATTCCTTCATATATAGGAGCAAGGAAAAGGGGCCAACTTGCATGGTCTACTAAGGATCCTTAAACACCTATTACTCCACTTACCCCTACTTATTAGGCTAATTTTTAGTCAGCTATAACAATTCTCACAGAGTTGCCAGCTGCTTAGATCAGTAACCAAAGTTCTGCAGCTCCTAGCTCCAGCTTTAAAAAATTATCCACTAATATAATGATCAGAGATTTTCTAAGGATGAGTCTGCAATTCTTCAAAATTTCATAGGTTGAAGAGAGAAACGACCCTAAAATATGTCCAGATATGTGCCTCATAAATGCCCAAAATTGTAATTTCCATTCGAAAAATTCATGCGTGATATTGAAATTCTGACTTCATATTCTTGATCAAGGGGAAAAATTGAGTGTGAATTGGGTCTAACCCCAAATTTAGAGCAATTGTATCGAAATTTGAAAATCATAAAATGCAATTTCCAAAGATGTTCGGCACCCAAGGCACGACGCGCTAGCGGCATGCCTTTGTGTATTTTGTTGACTATTTTGTTGTTCCGGTCCAAGCCTCTTGGGCCTTGAGCCTAAGTCCTTCCATATCTGAAAATACCTGTACATAGCCTTATTTAATCACCATATCATACTAGACATTCCCCAATAATCTCTCAAAAACTTAGACAATTATTTCACCAAAATTCAAGCGTCAAATCTCTTTCCGGATCTTAAGGAAATTGCTCAATCTTCAAGCCTCCATTCCAATCTTCATCAAAAAATCCTCCAAAGTTAAGGTATGTGGGTTTTAACCATTAGGTCGTTTCACCCATGGTGCCCAAACTTCTTTTTTTACCTAAATTACATGTTTCCAAGTTGATTTTTCTTGTAGATCTTTTATTATGAATTTGACTATGAACTATGTTTTGATTTTGTGAAAGTATAACTGTTTATGCATGTTTTGAGCTATGAATCTTTGATCTATATTGAGATTTGATGAAAAGTTTTCATGTATATTGCATGAGGGTACTACCAAGTATCGTTGGGTGGTTTTACATTACATTTACTTGCATGATTTCACTCTTGATTTACATGTTTTAAAACTAGCATTACACACCCACCAAGTGCTTGATAAAATGTCCAGTTTAGGATTCTTGAGCTATTGATGATTCATTGCGTGGCCTATTACTTGAATGATTTTATGATGATGAAAGGAAGGTATATACGTGTTGATTCTATAAAGATATCTATAGTGTTGCAGGTTGACCACACCTAGTGTAGGGGGTGCCAGACCTCTATCACCATGGATGGCGGGGTGTAACCACCATCAACTAATTGAGTGGTTGATACCTCAATCACAATTAATGGTGTGCTATAACCACTATCAACCAATTGAGGGGTTGATATCTCAATCACCATAGATGGCGGAGTGTAACCACCATCAACCAATTGATAGGTTGATACCTCAATCGCCATGGATGGCAGGGGGTAACCACCATCAACCAATTGAGAGGTTGATACCTCAATCACCATGGATGGTTGGGTGTGAAAATCCATCATAATATGGATCTCTTACTACACATGTAATATGATCTATATACGCATGCTTTACAACAACTATCATTCATGCATGTCATATTGCTATATGCTCATTCATTGCCTTATTATGCATTTTGATTATGTTGCCTATCTATTGTAGCATTGCATCCTACATACGTAGTACATTCAAATACAACTAATGCATACTCTATGCCTACATGATGTTACCATGTAGAGACTGGAGCCCCACTTGATCATCCTCCTCCTCCACGTGCCTAATGCGATATCTCTTAAAAGCAAGTTGGTGAGTCCTCAACTTTGAGAACATACTTCTGTTTATTTATGCTACCTATAGACTCTCTTCTCTTTATTGTATGCTTTATTATGTAGATGAACCCGATTTTCTTTTCTTGGCGCCCACTAAATTCTATGTTTAGAGGTTTTGTTAGACAAGTTATTTAATGATGCTATAATCTTGACTCTTTTGATGTTTGTGATTTTAAGGATATCCTTAAGCCCCATCTCCCCTCTTTACTATCTTTTATTGTTGTTTTATTTCTTCTGTGGCCAAGGATGTGTAATGATTTCTTAAAAGTCCTGATTGGGGTTCCTTCGGATTTCCCATTCTCCATGTCACGTCTAGACCCTAGGCTTCGATCCTGATAAACTTTGTTTCAGAGCACGATGTTGTTAATGGTCCTCGACATCTAAAACACCATGTCGATCAGAGTCTTATTCATGGTTGTGTTGTGTGCCACAACTATGGGTAAGAGGCTATGAGATGTTCTAAGAAATGTTTCCCTTTTTCTTACTCTATGTCTTGCTATAGAAGTTAAGGTAAGTCCCCCCCAATGATTGTTCTTTGCTATGATAGATCATGCCTAACACAAGTGGATGAAGAGCCCGCACACCTGAGGAACAACTGGCTCATGGTGAGCTCTGCGATGCTCTCACTTTGCTAGCTTAAGTCATAGCTAATCAAGTCAACCAAGGGGGCCAACCCCTCATGCTCCTACTCCAACATCTCAGGTTAGGGATTTTATGAGGATGAACCCACCGGAGCACAGTGGTTCTACAGTGGATAAGGACCCTCAAGAATTTATTGATGAGGTTTACAAAGTGTTGGCTATCATGGGTGTGAGGTCGGAAGAGAAGGCGGAATTGGCAGCTTACCAACTCAAGGGGTTGGCTCACATATGGTACACTTAATGGAAGGAGTAGAAGGGGAACAACAATGTGATTCTACAAGAGGAGTTTAAGGCGGCTTTCCTCAACCGGTTCTTCCCTCTTGAGCTTAGAAAGGCCAAAATGATGGAGTTCACAAATTTGAATCAAGGGTATGAGTGTGAGGCAGTATTCCCTCAAGTTCAACCAACTCTTAAATATATGCTCCACACTTGGTTGCCGACACGAGATCTAGAATGAATAAGTTTGTGATGGGTGTTTCCGAGATCTAGAATGAATAAGAAAGGATCTAGAATGAATAAGTTTGTGATGGGTGAATGAGGAGTGCCATTCCACTATGTTGACCAATGACATGGATTTGTCTTGATTGATGACTAATGGAAAACAATTGGAGAGGGAGAAATTAAGGAATATAAGGGATCATGAGGCAAAGAAGGCCCTTGATGATACTCACGCTCCATTAAAAAAGCGGTCACTGTGAGCAATTAACCTAAATGAAGGTTAGGGTCGAATCCATACGGAATACAGGGTTTGACTACAAGAATTCACTATCAATAATTTAGAGTATATAAAACTGAAATTTCTAAATGGGGAGGGGGGCAGATTTGTGATTCAAGAACAAAAACAAATATAAACACTATACTACGACGCGATAAAACACTCAATTTTTGGATCAACTTGGGAATTATGTTTCCCATGGTTCGTTGACTCGATTAGCCTACACAACATAATGACAATTGGAAATTCACATGTAGGATCGTAAGTTAGGCTCTTCCATCCCTTTTGTGAAGGTGAATGTCGAATTTCATCATGGCGCTTGGTCGCCAACCATGGTGTGCCAACTAACCATTACCTATTGTCTTAGTGAACCTCCCTTGGTCAGGTTTGGTTGATTAGACGAGAACACATCAATTGAATTCTGTTATCTACTTCTCTTTATTATTTTCCACCACCAAACAACAATCATAATAAAGAGAAATAGACAATACGTGCAAAATCCCAACCACAGAAATGCAATAGACCTGAGTCATCTCAAGTCAACTAGCTATGGTTCCCACGACCCCAAATTTGTGGGTGCTTAGCTACTTATGGCTAAGGCAAAACCAACAAAAATGGAAATACAAGATATAGTTGAGAACTTTTCCCAATGCAATAAAGAGTAAAGAAACCACAAGTTGTAAACCACAAGCTTGATAGATTGATAATGAGTACAAAGCAAGATTTGCAATCCCCAAAAGTGGTTTTTTCAAGAGAAAATGCAAATGTGTTCTAAAACCCTAGAATATTCTTAAGAGAACATTAAAAGGCACATTCAATGTTCACAATCTAAGATTTCTCTAAATAAAATCTAACTTAAAGTATTTACAGTGTTTACAAATTAACCTAAAAAATTACACAGAAAAGACAACTGGCAGCTGGTACGCCTTACAGGTACAACTCGTAAGGTGATTTATGATTCCTAATTGGGGTATCATATCAGGTTTTAGGCATTTTGGACTCAACTGGTATGATCCATTTTTATGAGTCATTGATTGGTCTACGACTCGTGTGCTTCTCTCGTACTCTAGGCCTTCAGTTGTTTGGTCCAAAGTTTTGGCTCTCTACTTACTGCTACGAGTCCACTTACACGAGTCATAGTGAGACCTAAGACTCATAGGATGCCCTCGTAGGGCTGACCTCCACTTTGCAAATTTTTTATTTTTAATCTCTGTTTCTTGCGACAAGATCATCATACAACTCGTAACATAGGCTATGACTCGTAGATGAGCTCGTACGTCCTGTGCTTCTGTAAAATATGTAATTTTCCTCCAAAATCACGCCAACCTACCTTTTCTGCAATGACAACAGAAAAACACATAAAAAACATAAGAAGTAGCATTAAGAACTGACAAAATTTCTTGTCTTACACATCAAATATGCTGTATTTTGACAACACATCAGCCTGGTTTGATGGTAAGTTCCAAATTCCCTAGGATGGTAGGTTTTATCAAGGCCAAGGGTCTTCTCATACTACTAATAATAGGTTTCACAATGACAACCCGAGGATCCAAGGTGATGGAGCTGCATGGCCTATTGCTATATGTCCAAAATGGGGTGGAGGCCATGGTGTCCATGTTTGAGGGACACTAATACTTGTTATAGTTGTGGAGAAGTGGGTCACAAGAAGATTGATTATCCTCAAAATCAAAACATGCGTAGGGATGTTCGTCCGTAAGGCCGGTATGCTAATGTAGTTCCATTAGGAAGAGGAGCCAACACCATCGATTCTATATACTTCGAGGGAGGGAAAGGGTTGATAGGTGCCCGATGTCATCGCCGGTTTGTTAAATGTCTTTGATTGTTATGTGTATGTATTGATAGACCCGGATGCAACACTTTCTTTTGTTACTCTCCTTATTGCCAAAAAGTTTCATGGTGAACCCGAATGGTTGTGTGAGTCTTATGAGGTGTCTAGTTCTATTGGTGCATCTATTATTGCTAGAAAGGTTTATAGAAATTTTCCCATTTGCATCTTGCATAAAATATTGCCTTGTGATCTTGTTGAGTTGGATATGGTTGATTTTGATGTCATTCTTGGGATGGATTGATTTCATGCATATTATGTCTTTATTGATTGTAGAAACCATAGGGTCAAATTTTGATTTATAAATAAACCCGTCCTTGAGTGGGTGAATCATGATGTGATGGTCAATGGTTGGTTTATCTCTTGCATTAAAGCCCAAAAATTAATCTCTAAGGGGTGTCTCTATCATCTAGTGAGGGTTAGTGATGTTGAGTCCAAGGTACTTCCTACAGAGTTGATTCTGGTGGTAAATGAATTCCTTGATGTCTTTCTAAATGACCTTCCTGGTGTCCTCCCTAAAGGGAAATAGATTTTGTCATAGATCTCTTTCCCGATACTCAACCCATTACTATTCCCCCTTACCGTATGGCCCCGGCAAACTTAAAGGAGTTGAAGGAGCAATTGAGGGACTTGTTGGAGAAGGGTTTTATTAGGCCCATCTAATCACCTTTGGGATGTACCACTGTTGTTTGTGAAGAAGAACGATGAGACTCTTGGAATGTACATTGACCACTGGCAACTTAATGGGGTCACCATAAACTACCAAGGATTGATGATTTGTCTAACCAACTTCAAAGGGCTAGTCACTTCTCTAAGATTGATAATTGATCTAGGTATCATCAAGTGGAGGTGAGGGAGTGTGATTTTCCCAAGACAGCCTTCCGGAGTACGTACGGGCATTATGAATTCTTGTGGGTTGACCAATGCACCAGCTATCTTCATGGATCTTATGAATAAGGTCTTTAAACCCTACCTTTGATTTATTTGTGGTGGTCTTCGTTGATGATATCTTGATCTATTCTTATAGTGAGGAGGAGCATGTAAGTCATTTGAGGGTGGTATTGCAAAAATTGAGGTAAGAGAAGTGGTATGCCAAGTATGAGAAATGTGAATTTTTGTTGAAAGAAGTTGCCTTTCTAGGTTATGTGGGGACAGATGTGATTAGAAATTGCTTAGACTATTGACTCCATCGGACATTAGAAGCTCCTTGGGCTTAGCGGGTGACTACCAGAGGTTTGTCCATGGGTTTTCTTCTATTGCTTCTCCCATGTCTAAGTTGACTAAAAATAAGGCTAAGTTTGTGTGGGTCGATGAGCATGAAAGAAGTTTCCAAAACATAAAAGATATGTATATGTACGCTCCAGTCTTGTCTCTACTAGAAGGTTGGAAGGGTTTGTTGTGTCTTATGATGCCTCCAGGATTAGTTTGGGTTATGTATTGATGCAAAATCTTAAGGTAATAGCCTATGATTCTTGGCAACTTAAGGTGTATGAAAAGAATTATACTACTCATGATTATGAATTGACTGTCATGGTATTTGCCTTAAAAAATTTTCGTTATTATTTATTTGGGGTGCATGTTGATATATTTACCTATCATAAGTTTCTCCAATATGTGTTCACTCAAAAAGATCTCAACTTGAGGCAACGAAGTTTGTTAGAGCTTCTTAAAGATTATGATATGATGTGCATTATCATCCCAATAAGGCGAATGTTGTGGCAGATGCTTTGAGTAGGGTGTGAATAGGTAGCCTATCCTATGTTGATGATGGGGGCAAGTAGATGGTTGGGGAGGTTCATCGCTTAGCTAGATTGGGGGATAGGTTGGAAGAGCTTGACAATGGTGGTATTGTAGTTGTTGATAGTTCAAAATCTTCCTTGGTTGATGAGGTAAAAGCAAAGCAAGATCTTGACCATTCGAATTGAAGGTTTTGGTGAGAGAGGGCAAGGTAGAGGTTTTCTCCCAATAGGGAGATAGTGCCCTTAGGTACCAATGTAGGTTGTGAGGGCAAGGTGGAGGTTTTCTCCTTAATCTATTTATCACGATTCTACAACTATGTATAGAGATTTGAGAGATTTGTTTCTGTGGAGAGGTAGGAAGAAAGACATTGACAAATTTGTATCTAGTTGCCATAGTTGTCAACAAGTCAAAGTTGAACATTAAAATTTGGGTGGCCTAACCAAAGATATTGAGATTCCTACTTGGAAGTGGGAAGAAATTCACATGGATTTGGTTGTTGGGTTGCCTAATACTAGAAAGGGTTTTGATTCTATTTGGGTTGTGGTTGATAGGATGACAGAGTCGGCTCATTTCCTACCCATTAAGGCTACTTATGGGGCCGAAGACTATGCCAAATTGTACATTCTTGAGTTGATCAGATTGCATGGGGTGCCCTTTCTATCATATTAAATTATGCTGCTCAATTCACTTCTCACTTTTGTAAGTCCTTCCAAAGAGGTCTTGTAACCAAGGTAAAGCTTAGTACTGTCATTCATCCTCAAACGGAAGGCCAAACCGAAAGAACTATTCAAACTATTGAAGATATTCTTAGATCTTATATTTTGGAGTTTAAAGGTAGTTGGGATCTTCCACTGATTGGTGTTTTCTTATAATAATAGCTATCATTCAAGCAGTGGTACGACTCCTTTTGAGGCCCTCTATGGTAGGCGTTGTAGATCACTAGTTGGGTGGTTTGAAGTGAGAGTATTTGTATTGTTGGGTTTGGATCTGGCTATGGAGGCTAGTAGAAGGTGAGGTTGATTAGGGAAAGGTTGAAAACATCCCAAAATCTTCAAAAGTCTGATGCCGATATGAGGAGAAGGAAGCTTGAATTTAGAGTTTATGGTTGGGTCTATTTGAAAGTTTTACCCATGAATGGTGTGGTTCATTTTCATTTTGGTAAAAAGGGTAAATTGAGTCCAAGATATGTTGGTCCTTATGGGGTGATTAGGAGTATTGGTGAGGTGGCCTATGAGTTGGAATTGTCTAGTGAAATGGACTTGGTTCATCCGGTCTTTCATGTGTCCATGTTGAGGAAATGTGTGGGCGACCAGAATACTATTGTCCCATTAGATGTTATAGGTGTTACTGAAGACAAATTTTCTTATGAATAATTTCTAGTAGAGCTCTTGGATGGACAAGTGAAGAGATTGAGGAACAAGGGATGTGGCTTTCATTAAGGCCCTTTGGAGGAATCAACATGTTGAAGGTGCTACATGGGAGGCCGAGGCGGACATGCAAAAGTGATATTCCTGTCTCTTCCATTCCATGCTAGCCTATGGTACTAACTCTAAGTCTTCTATATGATTTAATGTCTTATGTATTAGCCCTATATGTCATATGCATGCATTCATGTTTATGCTGACAAGTTCATGGTGATTTTTACACTTACGATTTAAATTTTGAAAATGGTATTTAAGTTTGTTGATGCATTTTTGTTGGGCCTGATTCCTTCATGATTAGTCTTCTTATGTACACTTCTTTTACATTTTGGGGAGAATGTTTCCAAGGGGAAGATATTGAAACAACCCCATATAGTGCCTAAAAATGTGCCTCGGAAGTGCCTGAAATCATCATTTCCCTATATTTTTAATCCGTGCTTGATATCAAAAATCCGACTTCATATGCTTGATCAGAAGGAAAAATAGAGTGGGTTGGGTCTAACCCAATTTTAGAGCAACCGTAATGACATTTGAAAATTGCAAAATGTGATTTCCAATGAAGTTTTCGCGCCAAAGGCGCAACACGCCAAGGGCACGCCTCTATGTATTTTCTGGAGTGTTTTGTTGTTTCGGTCAAAGTCTCTTGGCTCATGGACCTAACTCTTCCCATACGTAAAAGTATCTATACTTAGCCATATTTCAACACCATATCATACTAGACATTCCCCAATGCTCTCTCAAAAATATAGACAAATATTTCACCCAAAATTCAAGTGTCAAATCTCTTTACGGATGTTAAGGAAATAACTCAAACTTCAAGTCTCCATTCCAATCTTCACTAATATATTCTCCAAAGTGAAGGTATGTGGGTTTCAACCATTGGGTCCTTTCACCTATGGCGCCCGAGCTTCCATTTTAGCTAAATTACATGTTTTCAAGTTAATTTTTCTTATGGGTCTTCTATTTTGAATTTGAGTATGAACTATGTTTGGATTTTGTGAAAATATGATTGTTTGTGCAATGTTTTGAGCTATGAATCTTTGATCTATCTTGAGATTTGATGAAAGATTTTCATGTATATTGCGTGAGGGTACTATCAAGTGTTGTTGGGTTGTTTTACATTACATTTACTTGCATGATTACAATCTTGAATTACGTGTTTTAAAACTAGTATTACACACCCACCAGGTGTTTGCTAACATGTCCAGTTTAGGGTTATTGAGTATTGATGATTCATTGTATGGCCTATTACTCGAATGACTTTATGATGATGAAAGGAAGGTATATGTGTGTTGATTTCATAAAATATATCTATAGTGTTGCAAGTTGACCACACCAAGTTGAGGGGGTGCTAGACCTCAATCACCATGGATAGTGGGGTGTAACCACCATCAACTAATTGAGGGGTTGATACCTCAATCACCATTAATGGCGTGGTGTAACCACTATCAACCAATTGAGGGGTTGATATCTCAACCACCATAGATGGCGGGGTGTAACCACTATCAACTAATTGATAGGTAGATACCTCAATGACCATGGATAGCGGGGTGTAACCACCATCTACAAATTGAGGGGTTGATTCCTCAATCACCATGGATGGCGGGGTGTAACCACCATCAACCAATTGATAGGTTGATACATTAATCACTGTGGATAGTGGGGTGTAACCACCATCTACCAATTAAGGGGTTGGTACCTCAGTCACCATGGATAGTAGGGTGAGACAATTCATCATAGTGTGGGTCTCTTACTACACACGTAATATGTTCTATATAAGCATGTTTTACCTCAAGTATCATTCATGCATGTTATATTGCTATATGCTCATTCATTGCCTTATTATGCATTTTAATTATGTTGCCTGTCTATTGTAGCATTATATCCTATATACCTAGTACATTCAAACGTACTAACGCATAATCTGTTCCTACATGATGTTACCATGTAGAGACCGGAGCCCCACTTGATTATCCTCCTCCTACACGTGGCTAGTGCAATATCTGTCAAACCTGTTGGTGAGTCCTCAACTTCGAGGATACACTTCTCTTGATTTATGATATGTATAGCTCTCTTTTCTTTTTTGTATGCTTGAATATGAGGGTGAGCCCAATTGCTCGTCTTGTCCCTGGCTAAGTTTTATGTTTAGAGGTGTTGTTGGACAAGTTACGTAATGATGCTACAAGTATGGCTCCCTTTGACTCTTTTGATGTTTTACTATATGAAGGATGTCTTTTAGCCCTGTATCTCCTTTTGCTATCTCTTTTTTTTTATTGCTTTCGCGACTAAGGATGTATAATGATATGTCGAGACGCTTGATTGGGGTTCCTTCGGGTTCCCATTCGCTGTGTCACGTCTAGACCCTAGGCTTGATTTGTGATAGAAAAAGGATCCTCAAAACATCACTAATGAGATATGAAAGAACTTAAATGATATGCATTCTAATGAAATTGAGGGAGTTAAGACAGCTTTCTACCAACTCAAAGATGTGGGTAGTGTTTGGTACAACCAATAGGAGAAAAGTTGTGGTGAGGATATCAAGTCTGTTGTATGGGATGAGTTTGAGATTGCATTCCTTGACCATTTCTTTTTCATAATATCGAGGGAAACATGGTTGAAGAGCTTATGAATCTAAAGCAAGACAGATGATAGTGAAGGAGCACAAAATAAAGGTCATTCAACTATACATATATTCTCTTGAAATGGTCCCAAATGTCAAAGAGAAGATGTCAAAGGCGATAATCAGAAACTATTGTGGGTTTTCAAGCAAACCACTTGACTCAATTAATACTCAAGTGGACATCTAAATTATCATATAAAATAGTTTGCATGACTTTTCTTATTAAAATTACTACTACTACCTACTACTACTACTACTACTACTACTACTACTACTACTATTACTACTACTACTACTATTACTACTACTACTACTACTACTGCTACTACTACTAAAAATAATAATAATAATAATAATAATAATAATAATAATAATAACAGTTTCTAAAATTGACTCTAAAAGGAAAATAGATTGTTCTCTAATTCTATCTCATTCAGTCTACGAAGCCTCTGTCAATTCATAATAAGGTTCCAAGACAATCTCAAGACACTAGAAAGAAACAAACTATAACAAAAGGGGTTCCTCCAAAAGCAAGAAGGTCTAACTACTATTTGGAACTTCAGTTGATCTTTAATGAAGTATTTTCTGAGAATCTCTAACACCTGTATCTGTGCCATAAAATGATGCAGTATCGAATGACTTTAGTACATGAAATGTACGGTATGTAAGAGAATAGAAGAAACTCAACAAAAGCTCATTAACAAGAATAAGCCTCAACTAACTTATTATAATATGCAAGTTTAAAATAATATAAAATAATATTTTTCAATATAACTCAATCAAATGATATCTCATTCAAATCAAGTCAAATATCATCATTAAGGGTTCTTTTAAACTGTCAACTATCACCATATGAGCTAGTGATGACATAGTTAATTGTTGTCGTTGCCCCAAGCATCCAATACCTTTCTAGAGTAAGGGATGTAGAACTCAACTCATGGATTGATATATAAAATCCCTCCACTGAGACAAGTAAAGATATATGCATCTGACTATAACGATTCGATCATAAGTAAATATCCAACTTTAATGGTTGGATCCTAAGAAAACAACTTTAAAAGGTATTGTAGTTCCTGAAATGGGCAAACGAATATTATGGATGGATCTATGATTTAATGGGGTATAGTTAATAACCAAAAGGTGGTTCCTTTTGGTACTAGCCAGGGAACTCCCTCTTTGTAAGCTACTTACTTTATCTGAACCCTCTACCGACAGTTCAGAAAGGATCTGATCGTAGATATAGACTTCAATCTGTGTGGGTATAGGGGCGGATGTAGCCAAGTAGATCAAGAGAGTGGATTGTGAATCCACCATGCGCGAGTTCAATCCCCGTCATTCGCCCAACAATAAATGGACCATTTGTTTCGGAGACATCACTAGTAATCGCGGATCAACATGCCGGCATTGCAGCTATTTCGGAGTAGGGGTAATTATCCTAAGAATAAGAAAGAGTACAACTTTAATGGTTTCATCCTTTCCTACATTGGCTGTGTAGTTTATGGAATTTGAGTCACTTACACTCTTATCTAAATTGCTGTTAATACTCTTTCCAAAATATGTGCTCATATCAATTAAGATTCACATAATTTCATCATGTCTCAATGGACATTTCATCAATTCAAATTTCATCTCGAATCATCATCATCACCTTTTGTCAATGCATATATTTTGAAATCGTATACATCATTATTAAAACTCTTCTCAGAATATCATTTAACTCAATGCTCAAAGTCAATTAAAATCAGTACACATGCTCTTTAAAAACTCAATCAAATATGCATTAAAATTCATACAATCTAATCCAAACTGTTTCCTCAAAATACAATCATTGGAAACAATAAAACACATACATATATGCATACGTATATATATCTATATATATACATACATATATATTAGTATACGTATATATATTTATTCAAAATATACATACCTTTAAATTAAAAAAACACTTTGTTAAATGCATAAAATCATGAATCTTAACGTCAAATAATGCATGAAAAAGTCATGATCATCAACTTAACTAGACTTTCTGGTAAAGTATCCATGAGAAATAATCCCAACAATAGGGGTGATAAAAATTATAAATAATCTTAATGCATAATTATGTAGAACTCAATAGAAGAAGAATTAACATGACCTATATTGAAAAACTAGAATTACTCAATTCAATACTCATTCAAAATAAAACGTAGATATGAGACGCATGGACGAACTGAAATGACACCAAAAGGTTCTCGAAAATATGCATCATAAGTGCCCAGAATCGTAATTTACATATATCTCAAAATATATGCGTAGTATCGAATTTCGATTCATATTCTTGATTAGAGGGTCACATTGAGTGGGAAATGGGTCTAACCCCAACCCCAAATTAGGGGGTTTGTACCTAAATCGCCTCTCAAGGGAATGGTAGCCCTTGGATATTCTATATTGATGGTCACTTCTTATACACGTATTATATTCTATGTAAGCATGATTTAACCTAAGCATCATCTATGCATTTCGAATTGCTATATGCTTGTTCATTGCCTATCTTTATGCATTTTGATGTTGTTTATCTCTTGTTGCATTGCATCCTATATAGTTAGTATATTCAAACGTACAAGCACATTCTCTATGCCTATATAATGTTACCATGTGGGAACCGGAGCCCCACTTAATCATCCTCCTTCTCCACATGACTAGTACGATATCTCTCAAGATAGTTGGTGAGTCCTCAACTCCGAGCATGATGTCTCTTGCTCTATGGCCTAAAAAATATTCCTTATAACGCAATACTGGTAGATTTTGTGGTTGGATTGCCCAAGACTAGGAAGGGTTTTGATTCTATTTGGGTTGTGGGTGATAGAATGACAAAGTTGGCTCATATCCTACCGATTAAGACTACTTATGGGGTCGAAGACTATGCTAAATTATACATTCATGAGTTGGTTAGATTGCATAGGGTACCCGTATCTATCATATGGGATCATGGTGCTCAATTCACCTCTCACTTTTAGAGGTCCTTCCAAAGAGATCTTGGTACCAAGGTTAAGCTTACGACAACCTTTCACCCTCAAACGGATGGCCAAGCCGAAAGAACTATCCAAACTCTTGAGGTAATGCTTAGAGCTTATGTATTGGAGTTTAAGGGTATTTGGGATGATCATCTTCTATTGATTGAGTTAGCTTATATAATAGCCATCATTCTAGTGTTGGTATGGCTCCTTTTGAGGTTGTATATGATAGACTTTGTAGGTCCCTGGTTGGATGGTTTAAGGTAGGGGAAATGGCCTTGTTGGGTACGGATCTGGTTATGGAGGCTATGGAGGCTATGGAGAAGGTAACGTTGATTAGGGAAAGATTAGAAACAGCCCAAAGTCATCAAAATTCCTGTGCTGATATGAGGAGAAGGAAGCTTGAATTTAAGGTTGGTTATTGGATCTATTTGAAGGTATCACCTAGGATGGGTGTGGTTTGTTTTGGAAAGAAGAGTAAATTGAGTCTAAGAGTCATTGATCCTTATACAGTGTTTAGGAGGATTAGTAAGATGGCCTCTGAGTTGGAGTTTCCTAGTGTAATGGACTTTGTTCATCCTGTCTTTCAGGTGTCTATGTTGAGGAATTGTGTGGGTGACCCAAGTGCTATTGTATGATTTGTTGTTATGGGGGTCGTGGTAGACAATTTGACTTATGAGGAGGTTTCGATAGAAATTTTTGATAAACAAGTAAGGAGGATGAGGAACGAGGATGTTCCTTCCATCAATATTGTTTAGAAAAATCAACAAGTTGAAAGTGCTACATAGGAAGTCTAGGCGGACATGCAAAAGCGATATCCCTATCTCTTCTATCCTATACTCTAGCCTAAAGTACTAATCCCAAGTCCTTTATATGATTTCAAGTCCTATGTATTAGCCCATATGTCAATTACGTGCATTCATATTTATGTTGACAAGTTTATGGTGATTTTGATACTTATGTTGAGATTTTGAAATGATGGTTAAGTGCATTGTTGAATTCATGTGTTGGGCTGAACTCATCTTGATTACTTCTCTTCTACACATTTCTTTGACATTTGCGGACAAATATTCCAAAGGATGAGATATTGAAATGACCCCAAAAAGTTCCCAAAAGTCCGAAGTGTCCATAGTAGTAATTTCCATATATCTCAAAATTTGTGGGTGATATAAAAAATCTGACTTCATATTCTTGTTCGGGGGAAATATTGAGTAGAGAATGTGTATAACCAGAATTTTAGAGGACCCATTACGAAAAACAAAATTTGCCAATTTTGCAATTGCAGTAGCAGTTCATGACTGCTCCACGATGCGGACCTATCACTAAGCAGTGTATGTTGTTGCCATTTTTTTAATCTCAGCCTAAGGCTTTGGGGTCTTAGGGCTAAGCTTCCTATTCGTAAAAATACCTATACTTAGCCATATTTCAACACCATATCATACAATACATTCCCAATACTTTATCAAACACTTCGACAAATATTTCACTCAAAATTCAAGTGCGAAAACTCATTCCGGATCTTAAGGAATTCACTAAAGCTTCAAGTTCTCCTCTCAATATTCATCAACGAATTCTCCAAATTTAAGGTATATGGGTTTCAACCATTGGTTCCTTTCACCCATGTTGGCCAAGTTTCCTTTTTACAAAAATTTCATGATTCTAAGTTTATTTACTTATAGGTATTACTTACTATGATTTTGACTATGAATTAAGTTGAAGTTTCATAAAAGTGTGACTGTTTAACCATGTTTTAAGCTATATATCTATGATCTATCTAGAGATTTGATGAAGGGTTTTGATGTATATTGCATGAGGGCATTACCAAGTGTTGGTGGGTTGATATGCTCCAAGTTTTGTTGCTTTATTTCACTCTTGAAGTGCAGGATTTTACCATAAGATTAAACACCTGCGAAGTGTTTGATAAAATGTCCGATTTCGAATTCTCGAGCTATTGATGATCTATTATATGACCTATCAATTGAAGAACTTTATGATGATGAAAAGAAGATACATATGTGATGATTTCATGGAAAATGCCTATAGTGTTGTGATTTGACCATACCAAGTAAAGGATGGGTAAATTGCCTCAACCTTCTTGATGGGGATTAGTATGCCCATTAAACAATTGAGGGGTTCATACCTCATCAACTTGGGACGGGCATGGTCATGCCGTGAACAAATTGGGGGTTGATTACTCAATCACTTGGGATGGGGTGGTCATGTCGTCAACCAATTAGGGTGTTGATTCCTTAATTACTTGGGACGGGGGTGGTCACGTTGTCAACCAATTGAGGGGTTGATGCCTCAATCACCATGGATGGTAGGGTGTAATAACCATCAACAAAAAAAGGGGTTGATTTCTCAATCACTTCTAAGGGGTGGTTTACCTTGGATTCCAAGTACTAAGTCTGCTTGGTTTATGATGCTCGTCTCTTCCTACACACGTAGTATGTTAGATATAAGCATGTTTAACTTCAAGAATCATTCATATATGTCATATTGTTATTATGTTATTTATTACTTATGATATTTCATTTTTCCTATGTTGCTTATCTCTTGTTGCATTGTATCCTACATACTTAGAGCATTCAAACGTACTAACACATACTCTATGCCTTACATGATTTTACCATGTAGGAACCAAAGATCCTCACGATTATCCACTTCCTCTCCGTGGCTAGTACTATCTTCTCAAAGCATGTTGGTGAGTCCTCAACTCCAAGGCCATACTTCTCTTGATTTATGCTATGTATTGACTCTTCTTATGTTGGAAACTTACGGTTATGAGGGTAAGCCCGGAGATTGTCTTGGCCCCCGCTCCTATCTACACATTAGAGGTATTGTTGGAACATTATGATGTATTAATGTTATACTTTGACTTTCTATGTATCTATGGTATCCACTATGTCCCTTAGTCCCATTTCCCCTTTATTCTATCTCTTTGATGTTGTACAATTACTTCCGTGACCAAGGATATGTAATGATATTCTAAAAGGCTTGTTTGGGGTTCCTTCGCGATCATCATTTGCCATGACATGTCTAGGCCCTAGGCTTGGGTCGTGATAAACTTGGTATAACAGCACTAGGTTTTCAATGGTCCTCAGTGTCCAACATGTCGCGTCAATTGGAGTCTTGTTCATGGTTGTGTTGTGCACCATAACTATGAGCAAGAAGTTATTAGGCATTTTAGGAATGTTTCCCTCCTTCTTTATCTATGTAGTGCTATAGAGTTAAGGTAAGGCCTTCCCCTAATGAATGTTCTTTACTATGCTAGATCATGCCTAACACAAGATGAATAAGCGTTCGTACACCCGAAGAACAATTGGCTCATAGAGAGCTCCAAAATTCTCTCACCTTGCTAGCTCAAGTCATGGCTAATCAAGCCAATCAAGGGACCCAAGCCCCTCATGCTCCTACTCTGACATCTTTGTTGAGGGACTTTATGAGAATGAACCCACCGGAGTTCAATCGATCTAAAGTGGATTAGGACCCTCAAGTATTTATTGATGAGGTATACAAGGTGTTGGCCATCATGGGTGTTAGGTTAGAGGAGAAGGCAGAGTTGTCGGCTTACCAACTCACTAGGATGCTCATATATGGTTTACCTAATGGAAGGAGGAGAAGGGGAAAAACAATATGATACTTTGGGAGGAGTTTAAGGCGGCGTTTCTCGACCAGTTCTTCCCTCTTGATCTTAGAGAGGCAAAAACGATGCAGTTTATGAATATGAAGCAAGGATCTATGAATGTGAGGGAGTAAGCCCTCAACTTCAACTAACTCTCTAAATATTCTTTACACTTGGCTGTCGACCCGACATCTAGAATGAATAAGTTTGTGATGGGTGTATCCAGTTTGATGAATGAGGAGTGTTAGGCCGCAATTTTGATTAACGGCATGAATTTTCATACCTAATGGATTATGTTGAACAATTAGAGGGGGAGAAGTGGAGAAAGAGAAGGCGAAATGAGGCCAAGATGACCTGTTTTTATGTTAAGTTCCAAAGTCCCAAGGGTGTCCGGTTTCATCAAGGCCAAGGGTCTTCTCATGGTCCTAATAGATGGTTTGTCGATGGCTACAAAAGGACACAAGGTGATGGTTGTGTGGTGCCCAATGCTATGTGTGCAAAGTATCGTAGGGATTAGGTGCCCATGTTTGGAGGACACCATTGCTTGTTTTGGTTGTGGTGAAGTAGGGCATAAGATGATGGATTGTCCAGGTAATCACAACAAGGGTAAAGTTGTTCGTCCACAAGGTCGGGGTGCGAATGTGGTTCTTTTGGGGAGAGGAGGACAACAAGGTGGTATCCCAAAGCACAATCTTTTCAATGCACTCCAAGAGAGACAAGGGGTTGATGAGGCGCCCATGTCGTCACTGGTACCTTAAAAGTCTTTGATTCTGATTTGTATGAATTGATAGACCCGAGTGCCACTCATTCTTTTGTTACTCCTTTTGTTGCCAAAAAGTTTCATGTTGAACCAGAATTGTTGTTCGAGTCTTGTGAGGTGTCTACTCCTATTGGTGCATCTATTGTTGCTCGAAAGGTCTATAGAAATTGTCCCATCTGCATCTTACATTAAATATTTCCTTGTGATCTTGTTGATATGGATATGGTGGATTTAGATGTCATTCTTGAGATGGATTGGTTGCATGTATATTATGCCTTTATTCATTGTAGAATCCATAGGGTCAAATTCAAATTGCCAAACGAACCTGTCCTTGAGTGGGAGAGTCATGATGTTGTGGTCAAGGGTAGTATCTCTTATATTAAAGCCCAAAAATTGATTTCTAAGGGATGTCTCTATCATCTTGTGAGTGTTAGGGATGTTGAGTTTAATGTCCTTCCCAAAGAGTCGGTTTCGGTGGTTAATGAATTTTTAGATGTCTTCCCTAGTGACTTTCCTAGTGTTCCTTCCGAAAGGGAAATAGAATTTTGCATAGATCTCCTTCCCAACACTCAACCTATTTCTATGACTCCTTACCATTTGGCCACGATGGAGTTAAAGGAGTTGAAAGAACAATTAAAGGACTTGTTGGAGAAGGGTTTTATTAGGCCTAGCCAATCACCTTGGGTTGCACCAGTGTTCTTTGTGAAGAAGAAGGATAGTTCTCTTAGAATGTGCAATGACTACTGGCAACATAATAGAGTCACCATCAAGAATAAGTACCCTCTACAAAGGATTGATAATTTATTTGAACGACTTCAAGGGGCTAGTCACTTCTCTAAGATAGATCTTCGATTTGAGTATTATCAAGTGAAGTTGAGGGTGTATGACATTCCTAATATGACCTTCTGGATTATGTATGGGCATTATGAATTTGTGGTTATGTCTTTTGGGTAGACCAATACACTAGATATCTTCATGGATCTTATGGATAGGGTCTTCAAACCCTACCTTGATTTGCCTGTTGTGGTTTTCATTGATTATATATTGATCTACTCTCACAGTGAGGAGATGCATGTGGCTCATTTGAGGGTAGTGCTTCAAAAATTAAGGGAAGAGAAGTTGTATGCTAAGTATGAGAAGTGTGAATTTTGGTTGAAAGAGGTTACCTTTCTAGGTAGTGATGCTGGGAGATAGTATTAAGGTGGATCCTAAAAAAATGAAGATGATTAGAAATTGGCCTAGACCTTTGACCCCGTCGGACATTAGAAAATTCTTGGGCTTAGCGAGTTGTTACCAGAGGATTGTGAATGGGTTCTCTTCTATTGCTTCTCCTATGACTAAGTTGACCAAAAAGAAGGCAAAATTTGTGTGGACCAATAAGTGTGAAAAGATTTTCCAAACCTTGAAGGATAAGCTTGTCTCTGCTCCTGTCTTGTCTCTACCGGAAGGGTTGGAAGGGTTTATTGTGTATTGTGATTCCTCTTGGATTGTTTTGCATTGTTTTTTGATGTAAAATAGTAAGGTGATAGCCTATGCTTCTAGAAAACTCAAGATGCATGAAAAGAATTATCCCACTCATGATCTTGAATTGGCCGTCATGGTGTTTACTTTGACAATTTAGCATCATTATTTGTATGGGGTGCATGTTGATGTGTTTATCGATCATAAGAGTCTATGATATGTGTTCACTCAAAAATATCTCAATTTTAGGCAACGAAGGTTATTAGAGCTTCTTAAGGACTGCGATATGAGAGTACATTATCATCACGGTAAGGCTAATGTTGTGGCTCTTTGAGTAGCGTGTCTATTGGTGGCCTAGCTTATGCTGATGATGAGGGGAAAAAGGTGGTTAGGGAGGTTCATCGATTGGCTAGTTAGGTTGGAAGAGGTTGAAAATGGTTGTATTGTAGTTGTTTATCGTTCAAAATCTTCCTTAGTTGATGAGGTAAAAGAAAAGCAAGATCTTGACCTCTCCTTGTTAGAATTGAAGGCCTTGTGGAGAGATGGCAAAGTGGAGGTTTTCTCCCAAAGAGGAGATGGTGCCCTTAGGCACCAAGGCAGGTTGTTTGTTCCTAGTGTTGATGGCTTGAGGAAGAAGATTTTAGATGAGGCTCATAATTCTTACTATTGTATTCACCCCGGTTCTACAAGGATGTATAGAGATTTGAGGGATATGTTTTGGTGAGGAGGTATGAAGAAAGACATTGCCAAATTTTTATCCGAATGTCATAGTTGCCAACAAGTCAAAGCCAAGCATCAAAGGCCAGGTGACCTTACCCAATATATAGAGATTCCTACTTGGAAGTGGGTGGAAATTAACATGGATTTTGTTGTTAGGTTGCCTAAGACTAGAAAGGGTTTTGATTCTACTTGGGTAGGAATTGATATAATGAAAAAGTCGGATCATTTCCTACTGGTTAAAACTACTTATGGGGCCGAAGACTATGCTAGATTGTACATTCATGATTTGGTTAGATTGTATGGGGTGCCCTTGTCTATCATATCAAATCATGGTGCTCAATTCAGCTCTCACTTTTGGAGGTCCTTCCAAAGTGGTCTTGGTACTAAGGATAAACTTAGTACAATTTTTCACCCTCAAACGGATGGCCAAGCCAAAAGAACTATCAAAACTCTTGAGGATACGCTTAGAGCTTGCGTTTCATAGTTTAAGGGTAGTTGGGATGACCATCTTCCATTGATTGAGTTTTCCTATAATAATAGCTATCATTTTGGCATTCGTATGGCTCTTTTTGAGGCCCTCTATGGTAGACGTTTTAGGTCCCAGTTTCATGGTTTTAGGTATGGGAAATGGCTTTGTTGGGTGCAGGTGAGGTTATGGATGCTATGGAGAATATCAAGTTGATTAGGGAAAGGTTGAAAGCATCCCAAAGCCATCAAAAGTCCTATGCCGAAGTAAGGAGAAGGGAGCTCAAATTTATAGTTGGTGATCGGGTGTATTTGAAGGTCTTACCCATGAATGGTGTGGTTCATTTTAGTAAGAAAGGTAAATTAAGTCCATGATTCCTTGGCTCTTATAGAGTGTTGAGGAGGATTGGTAAGGTGCCCTACGAGTTGGAGTTGCCTAGTGAAATGGACTTCGTTCATCTGGTCTTTCTTATGTCTCTGTTGAGGAAATATGCAGGTGACCCAAGTGCTATTGTACCAATAGATGTTTTGGGGGTTGTGGAAGACAATTTGACTTATGAGGAGGTTTCGATAGATATTTTTGATAGACAAGTGGAGATGTTGAGAAAAAAGGATGTTGCTTCCGTCAAGATTCTTTGGAGAAGCCAACAAGTTGAAAGTGCTACATGGAAAGTGGACAGCTGAGGCAAACATTCAAAAGCGATATCCCTATGTCTTCCATCGTACTGCAGTCTAAGGTACTAATCCCAAGTCCTTTGTCTGATTTCAAGTCCTATGTATCAACCCATATGTCAACTGTATGCATTCATGTTTTTGTTGACAAGTCCATGGTGATTTTGACATTTGGGGACGAATGTTAAGATTTTGAAATGACGTTTAAGTACATTGTTGAATTAAGTTGGGTTTAACTCATCTTGATTACTTTGCTATTACACATTTCATTTACATTTGGGGACAAATGTTCCCAAGCGAGAGTCAATGAAATGACCACCAAAAGTGCCCGAAAATGTGCCTCGAAAGTGTCTATAGTCGTAATATCCACGTATCTCAATATATGTGCATAATATCAAAAATCCAAATTGATATTCTTGTTCAAGGGACAATATTGAGTGGAAAACAATTATAGCTCAAATTTTAGAGGACCCATAGAGAAAAATGAATTTTGCCAATTTTGCAATTCTAGCAACAGCCCGCGACAGCTCCGCGACGCAGACCTGTCGCGGAGGAGTGTATTTTGTTGCCATTTTTTATCTCGGCCTAAGGGTTTGGGGTCTTTGACCTAACCCTTCCCACGTGTAAAACCACTTATACTTATCCATATTTAAAAACCATATCATGCAAGACATTCCCCAATACTCTCTTAAACACTTAGATAAATATTTCACTCAAAATTCAAGTGCCAAAACTCATTCTGGAGATTAAGGAATTCACTCAAGCTTCACGTTCTCAGCTCAATATTCATTAAGGAATTCTCCAAAGTTAAGGTATATGGGTTTTAACCGTTGGGTCCTTTCACCCATGGTGCCCAAACTTCTTTTCTACATAAATTTCATCTTTCTAAGTTGATTTACTTATGGGTCTTACTTGCTATGATTTTGACTATGAACTAAGTTGGGGTCTCATAAAAGTGTGATTTTTAACCATGTTTTGAGCTATGAATCTATGATCTATCTAGAGATTTGATGAAGGGTTTTGATGTATATTTTATAAGGGTATTACTAAGTGTTAGTTGGTTGATTTACTAAATCAGGTTTTCTTGCTTGACTTTAGTCTTGAATTTCGTGGTTTTACACTAGCATTTCACACCCGCCTAGTGTTTGATAAAGTGCACAATTTTGGATTCTTGAGTTATTGATGATCTATTGTATGGACGATGACTTGAACGACTTTATTATAATGAAAAGAAGTTATATATGTGTTGATTTCATGGAAAGTAACTATAGTGTTGTGAGTCGACCATACTTAGTTGAGAAGGGGTAAATTGCCTTAACCATCAACTAATGATGGGGGTTGGTACGCCCATTAACCAATTGAGGGATTGATACCTCAGTCACTTGGGATAGGGGTGGTCATGTCATTAACCAATCTGGGGGTTAATTCCTCAATCACTTGGGACGGGGGTGTCATGTTGTAAACCAATTGCGGGCTTGATTCCTCAATCACTTTTGACGGGGGTGGTCATGCTGCCAACCAATGATACCTCAATCACCATGTATGGTAGGGTGTAATAACCATCAACCAATTGAGGGGTTGATTCCTCAATCACTTCCAAGGGGTGGTCTACCTTGGATTCCAAATACTAAGTCATGGACAAGTGTAAGATTCTCCTAGTTTTTCTTATTTTGTCCAAGGGCATTGGGGTTATAACCCAATGCCCATTTTAACATGATATCAACCATACATAGCAATTTTTCAACTATATACCTCTCAAAACCCTTTCTAAACCTCTCCACGACTTCACCAAATCTCTCCTTAAAATTAAAAGATTTCAAGCTCAATTTTGAAATACAAGAACCCATCTCAAGGTTCAAGTTTTTCCCAACTCAATCTCAAGAAAAATTCACGTTTAAGGTATGTCGGTCTTCACCCATGGGTCCTTTCACCCATAGAATCTAACCTTCTCTTTACAAAAATTGCATGAGTTCAAGTTCTATTACCTATGGTATCTCCTATTATGAATTATGAACATAAATTATGTTGAGGTATTATGAAGTATTGAATGATTTTGCATGAATATCTATTTCAAGCTTATTATATGCATTAGTTTTGACTATTGAGTCTACATGATATGAGTTATGAAACTATGAGCTATTCTAAGCTTTATTGATAGATTTCAAGATATCCTAAATGAGAGTTTTATTACTAGATTGGTAGGCCGATTTCTGCTAAGTTTACTCATTTTATTTCACCGTTGAATTGCATGATTTTGAATAAGTATCATGAAACCACCTATGTTCGATGAAATTACAAGACAGGAATTCTCAAGTGTTGATGGACTATTACATGATTTACAAGTCAAGTGACTTTATGATGATAAAGGGATTTCAAGTATGTATTGGATTCATGAAATGTACTTATGATTTTATAACTATCAAGTTGAGCACTATTTTGAGACCATACCTCTAATGAGCCATTCATGTATGATTATAATCTAATCTCCTGTTCAAAATAGGCTCACTAGTAGAGATCAAGTATGTTTAAGAGCTACTCATATCATGTTTTCATGTTTCTTACATGTTACTAAAGTTGTGATTATTTCAAGTATTCTGTGGGATTTGACTTAGCATCGATTGAGGCTTAAGATAAGGGCTCGATTAAAGGGCTCCTTATATAAAGTCTTTAGTATCTAAACTATATCCCACCATAGGATTATGTTTTTCCCTTTCTATACTTATGGATCCATCTAGTGCACTTTATCATATTTATCATGTTTGGCTTGCCTTTGCAAGTAGACCATACTTTGTTGGGGGCTGTCATGCTGGTCAACTTAACCGAGGTAGTGTCAGGCCTCGGAGTCTAAGTTGTAGCTGGTTGGTCTATGTCAGTTGAGTTCTCTTCCCACATATATATTATATATTATGCAAGTTAAACGTTTCACATGTATGTTTATTGCAAGCATTAATCATATATGTCACACTGAGATTATATACATTGCCCATTTGTATGCATTTTAATTGTAATGAATTATATCTTTGTTGTATTACATCTCGCGTACTTAGTACATTCAAACGTACTAACACATACTCTACACGTGTCGTATAACCATGTAGGAATCAGAGCTCCTTTTTTATCATTCTCCTCCAAGTGGCTAGTTTGGTTGTTGGAAGAAATATTTTCTGAGTCCTCAATTCCGAGGATAATATCTACTTATTTCATGTTATATTGAGGCTTCTTCTCTATGTTGGATACTTATTATTATGAGGGTCATCCCAGAAAGTGTCTTGGTCCTCGCTTCATTCTAAAGTAGAGGTGTTGTTGGATACTAAGGTTTTATATGCTTTCAAGCTTGACTCTTCTTACATTATATGTCATGAAAGACTTCCTTTAGTCCCATTTTCCTTTTTTTATTAATTGACTTTTATAAATATTTAAGTTTGCTTCTGCAACCAAGGATGTGTGCATGTTATAATCAAGAGACTTGTTTGGGTTGTCTTCAGTCTTCTCATTCACCGTGTCACATCTAGGCCCTAGGCCTGGGTCATGACAAGCTTGGTATTAGAGCACTAGGTTGTTAATGATTCTCGAAAATCCAATACACAATGTCAATAAGAGTCTTATTCCTGGGTGTGAAGCGTACTACAACTATTAATAGGAGGCTATGAGGTATTTATAAAATGCTTCACTTCTTCATGATCTACGTCGTATGGTAGAGTTAGGTCCTCTAGGAATTATTTCTGATTCCTAACCATTATGTTATAGAATATGTCCTAGGCTATCTAGAACGGTGGCCAAGATGGTAACCATCTCTAACTTAAGGGCCAACGTCCCGAAGACAAAATATCGAATACGGAGGTTCATACTACTCTATGGCTATTTGCCAAGGTTGTAATGACTTAATTGAATCAACAAGTGGATATCATTGAGATATCAATGGACAAGATAAGGGAGAGGAAGGCTAAGAGGCCCCGAGTTGGTGGAGCCTCATCTTATACTAGACTATCAGTGCCCAAGTACAAAAGCAAAGGATCCATTTTGTCATTTATCAAGAGTGTAGAAAGAAATATCAAGGGAAGTGTTTGGCGGGCATTGACGGTTGTTTCATGTGTGGCAATGATAAGCATAAGATGAGGGATTACCTGATGTCCTCAAAGGAATGGAGAAGAAGGGCTCAATTGGAAAGTAGGCTTCCATATGCTAAGCCTGGTAGCAATGGTGGAGTGACCCATCCTATGTGTCCAAGATGTAGGAGAAACCATAGTGGTACATGTCGAAAGAACATGGGTGCATGCTTTTTGTGATGCAAGATGGGCTACAAGGTTGTTGATTGTGTGTGTTCTCAATGAAAGGGCAAGGGTGTTGGTGTTCAAGCTTCTCCTACGTGCAACAAGTGTGGAAGGTACCATCAGGGAGATTGTTTGGCCGATTTGAGTGCATGTTTTGAATGTTGTATGAAGGACCACAAGTCGAGATATTGTGCATGGACTACAATGAATTTTGTGGATGACCATCGATGATCTCAACCATACCACTCTAGGGGTTACTAGACTTGGCATGGTGCTTCACCGGTATGCTAATGATTTTTTTATAATGTGTATGCGTTGATGGATCCAGGTGCCACACTTTCTTTTATTACTCCTTTTGTTGCTAAAAAGCTTCATGTGTGTCCCGAATTGTTGTGTGAACCTTATGAAGTACCTACCTCCGTTGGTGAGTCTATTGTTTCTAAAAGAGTCTATAGAAATTGTCCCATGTTCATGTTGTATAAAGTCTTGCCTTGTGATTTTGTTGAACTTTACATAGTGGATTTTTGATACTATTCTTGGGATGGATTGGTTACATGTATATCATGCTTTCATTAATCGTAGAACCCGTAAGGTTAGGTTCCAATTCCCTAATGAATCCATCCTTGAGAAAAAAATTATAATAATGTGGTCAAGGGTAGATTCATTTCTTATCTTAAAGCCCAAAAGTTGATTTCTAAGGGTTACATTTATCCTCTTGTGAAGGTTAGGGATGTTGAGTCGGAAGTCTTTCCTATTGAGTCGGTTCCAGGGGTCAATGAGTTTCTTGATGTCTTTCTCGATGAGCTTCTCGGAGTTCCTCTCAAAAAGGAAATAGACTTTCGTGTAGACCTTCATCCCGATGCATAAACCATTTCCATTCCTCCTTAATATATGGCTCCGACAGAATTGAAGGAGTTGAAGGATTAATTGAGGGATTTATTGGAGAAGGGTTTGAAAAGGACTAGCAAGACACCATGGGGTACACCGGTGTTATTTGTAAAGAAAAAGGACAAGGAATTTGCCTAGGCCATTGACTATGATAGATATTAGGAGTTTCTTTGATTTGGCTAGTTACTACCAGAGGTTTGTGAATAGTTCCTCTTCTATTACTTCCCTTTATGACGAAGTTGACCCAAAAGAAGGCAAAATTCGTTTGGACCCATGGATGTGAAATGAGTTTTTAAACTTTCAAGCACAAGGTTATCTCCGCTCCTATATTGGCTCTATCAGAAGGGTTAGAAGGGTTTGTGGTTTACTATGATGCCTCAAGAATTAGTTTGGGGTGTGTTTTGATGCAAAATGGCAAGGTGATAGCATATACCTAGAGGCAACTTAAGGTGCGTGAGCGAATTATCCTACCCATGATCTTAAATTAAAGGCCATGGTGTTTGCTTTGAAAATTTGGCATCATATTCCTATGGGGTTCACGTTGATATGTTTACCGACCTCAAGAGTCTCCAATATGTGTTCACACATAAAGATATTAACTTGACGCATACGAGGTGACTATAAAAGTTCACCGACTAGCTAGGTTGGGGGTTAGACTGAATGAAGTTGAAAATGGTGGTGTAGTGGTTGGTGGTTCTTCCAAATCTTCTTTGGTGGAAGAGGACAAGTCAAAACAAGACCTTGACCCTGCCTTGCTATAACTTTCATGTATCTATGTTGAGGAGATGTGTTCGTGCCCCAAGCTTTATAGTGCCCTTAGAGGTTTTGGGTGTTGTGGAAGATAATTTGACCTATAAGGAGGTCCCGGTGGAGATATTGGATAGGCATGTGAAGAGGTTGAGGAACAATGATGCAACATCCGTCAAGGTACTATGGAGGAATTAAGAAGTTGGAAGTGTCACTTGGGAAGCCGAGGAGGACATGAAGAAGCGATATTCGTACTTTGTTCGCTCAATTCAAGCCTATGATAAAAACTAAGTCCTATGTATGATTTCAAGTCCAAAGATTCAGCCCTCATGTCATTTTGTTTGAATTCATCTTAATGGTAACAATTTTATGGTGATTTTAATATTCACGTTGATACTTTTTTGAAAATGATGTTTAAGTGCATTTAAGCATTCACGTCGGGCTGAAAGCTCATAATTACTTCTCCTACACATGTTTCTTTTACATTCGGCGATGAATGTTCCCAAGGGGGATTTGTTGAAACGCCTCTCATGTGCTTGGAAATGCTCCATAATCATAATTTTTTATATCTCAAAATCCATCCATGATTTCAAAATTCGACTTCACAGTCTTGATCAGGGGGCGAAATTGAGTGGGAAATGGGTATATCCTGGATTTTAGAAGACCCATAACGAAAAATAAATGAGGCTGATTTCCAAATTCTATTGGTTATAAATCCTGCTCCACGTTTGGTCCTCATCGCACCTGGAGCGCGAACTAGTGTAACATTTTTCTAGTTTTTTTTATTTCATCCAACCATTTAACTGTGCAATCTACCATACTTAGCAATTTTTCGACTCTATATCTCTCAAAAAACCTCTTTAAACCTCTCCAAGACTTCATCAAATCACTCATTCAAATTCAAGGATTTCAAGCTCAATTTTGAAACTCAACAACCCATCTCAAGCTTGAAGTTACCCCCAACTCAATCTCAAGAAAATTCCAAGTTTGAGGTATGTGGGTCTTCATCCATGTGTCCATTCACCCATGGATCCCAACCTTCTCTTTTAAGAAAATTCCATGATTTCAAGTTGTATTACCAATGGATATCTCTTATTATGAATTATGAACATAAATTATGTTGGGGTATTATGAAGTTTTGAATGATTGTGCATGAATATCTATTTCAAGCTTATTCCATGAATTGGTTTTGTCTATTGATACTATGCATGATTTGAGCTATGAAACTATGAGCTATTATGATCTTTTCTGATGGATTTCAAGACACCATAAATTAGGGTTTTATTACTATATTGATGGGAAGATTTGCATTGAGCTTACTCATCTTATTTCATTCTTGAATTACATGATTTTGAACAAGTATCATGAACCTATTATGTGTTCGATAAAGTTACACGACAAGAATTCTCAAGTGTTGACGAACTATTACATGATTTACAAGTCAATTGACTTCATGACGATGAAGGGCTTTCAAACATCTATTGAATTCATGAAAAGTATCTATGATTTTACAACTATCAGGTTAAGCCATTCATGTTAAAGAAAGGGTTCAATATGATTATGTTCTACTCTCATGCTCAACTTAGCCTTACTAGTAGAGGTCAAGCTCGTTTAAGAGCCACTCATGTCATGTTATCATGTCTCTTAAAAGTTATTAAAGTTATGATTCTTTCAACTATCCTGTGGTATTTGACTTAGCACTGATTGAGGCTTATGATGGGAGCTTGACTCAAGGGGTCCTTATATAAAGTCTTCAGCCCCTATACTATATGCCACCATAGAATAATTTATTACTCTTGCTATACTAGTGGATTCATCTAGTGCATTTTATCATATTTATCATGTTTGGTTTTGCCGTGGAAAATAGACCACACTTCGTCAGGTGGTGCATGTATGATCACCTTAATTGAGGGGATGTTAGGCCTCAGAGTCGAAGTTGTAGTGCTTGGTCTATGTCGTTTGAGGTCTCTTCCTGGATATGTATTATATATTATGCAATTTAAATATTTCACATGCATGTTTATTACAAGTGTTTCATATTAAGATTATATCCATTGCCTATATGTTTGCATTTTGAATATGATGGATTATATCTTGATTGAATTGCATCCTGCAAACTTAGTATATCAAAACATATTAACGTATACTCTATTCCTATATGATATCACCATGTAGGAATTGGAGCTCCTTTTGATTATCATCCCCCACGTGGCTAGTTCGGTTCTTGGAAGAAAGCTTTGGTGAGTCCTTAACTCTGAGGATAATATCTACTTATTTCAAGTTATGTTGAGACTTCTTCTCTATGTTGGATACTTATTATTATGAGTGTGAGCCCGGGAACTTTCTTGGCCCCCGCTCCATTCTAAAGTAGAGGTGTTGTTGGAGATTAAGGTTCTATATGCTTTCAAGCTTGACTCTTCTTTCGTTTCTATGTTATGAAAGAGTTCCCTTAGTCCCGTTTTCCACTTTTCTATTAATTGACTATTATTATTGTCTAATTTTGCTTCCGCAACCAAGGAAGTGTGCATGTTACAATCAATAGGCTTGTTTGGGTTATTTTTTCGGACTTCTCATTTGTCTTGTCACATCTAAGCCCCAGGCTTGGGTCGTGACAATAATATCTTAACTTGTAAATTAAAAGCGTAAATAATATAATATCAATTTAAACTAGTGGAATAGCACATTCTCTTAACTTGCATATAATGTAGGTACAATCCTTCGACCCTTTACAAATTTTATCAAAATAGGGTCTTGAGTCACCCTTCATATTCATGCTTAATGTCACGACCTAAACCTACGGTGTAGGAGTGACATGGTGAATGGGAATAAAAGGGTCTCCAAATAAGCCTCACAGTATCCACATTCACATCATTGGTTTGGAAGCGCATAATGAAGTAATGAACACGTAGTTCTAAGGGACGAAAAAATAGGACTCATTTTATGGGGATGTTATAGGGATAGGGATTAACATGAGCCACATAGCAGATAACACATAGAAATTAAGGAGAAGGTAAGAATGACTCACTTAAAGGGGATAGAATGGGACTTAGGACTCTCTATATTTCCATATCATATTATAAACAAGCATCATAACATCCATATTCAATAGATAGCTATAACCATAATCTCCAAATAGAAAAATACATCATATATCCGTACGAAAGTCTACATGTTGTCCAACAATACAGCAAAGTCATAGAATAGGATGGGGCCAAGACATGTCCCGGGCTCACTGTCAATGTAAATAAACATAAGCAGAAGCAACATAATGGATAGATGGATGATGGATTGTCCTCTGATGATAGGACTTACCACAACAACTTTCATGAATCTGAACCAGCTGTCAAACTGTGGATAAAAATCTCTCGTCCCTACTTGCTTAGATCATGTAGGTAAAAGTATGTATTACTATGTTTTAATATACTGAGTATGCGGGCATGCATTGTATATGAAATTATTAAACCTACATTCAGTGGTAGATGACAAAGTCACATATATAGAAATTTCCTCAGGGGCCTCTGATTTCGGATGGAAATTTTATATATACCAAATAAAAGTTTTAACTGTACCTTATGGTCCTACCATTTAGATAAAGGTGGACATAAACAGGTACCTATGATGGCACATAATTATGGGACTTGGGTACTGGACCCTTGGAGATAGGCCCCCACCTACAAGTCCGCTTGGTCCTAAGTGATGTGCTATCAAAATACAATACTTTGATTCTTAAAACTTTGAATTTTATGTGTTCTCAATGCGACGTTAGTTTGTTTTATGTGCATTATGTTATATTTGTAGGATTTTTGGGTTGGACTTGATTTTTGTAAGAAATAAAGAATTTTCTGATTTTTGATGCAGTACGTGACCTTTTACGGGCTATAGATAACTCTACGGGTCGTGAAAGGGGTTTCGTGGGCAAATCTAGTGAAGGGCTAATTTGCTGAAGTTGATTTTATAAACTTACAGATGGGTCATGGAATTATTTACGAGTCATAGAACATGGTTTGTACCCTGACGATCAGAGATTGGGACTTTCTGAAGATTCATTAGACGAAACCCCCTAAAGGTCGTAAACCACTTTACGGTTCATAGAGGGAGTGTCGTAGACTTGAAGTCCAGTTTTCTAGCAGCCCTGTACGAGACCATGATTACGAGTCGTGGAATGCTATACCCATAAACCCTTTCGTGAGGCGTGCCTACCCAGCTATCCTATTTTTTTAGGACAAGTATTTTAAATATCATAAATAAGTTTTTATGTTATTTTTCATAAGTTTTCGGATAATAGATAGAAAACTCAGTAAGTAGAGAGAGAAAAATATTAGATTATATAGGAAAGTATTGAGAACACTTGTCCTTTCATCTTCAATCTTGTGATTCTCTTTGAAGTTGGATTTGCTTGCTCTTAACTAAATTGTGTGAGTGTCTTATTATGTTATCCCAATTCATAAGTGTTGCATCTACACAAAGTATTAGTAGCTAAATCCACAACTAGGGTTGTGGAAACTATGAAGAACTAACAAAGTAAAACTAAATAATTCATAATTCTTAGAAAGTGTGCATGCATGTATTATTAACTCTCTTGATTTTGCATGTTTTCTAGTGGTGGCCAACATCAGAACTCACCTAGTGTTACTGACTGAACCAAGGTAGTAATGAATAGGAAAAGATATTAATTAACAAGATTCAATTGACATGCTCTTGTCTAATCAACCAAACTAGGCCAAGGGAAGGTTGTACCGGGACTAGTAGGTAAGGGTTAGTAATGCACACTATGGAGATAGGCCAAGTCACATAGTGAAATTCACCTCTCAAATTTGACCAAATGGCTTGGTGAACTTAACTTATCGTCCTGCATGCTACATACTAGATGAGAATTAGATTATCCGGTGATACTAAGTTACAGAATCATACGGAACACAATATTCTAGTTTCTCTCAATATTGATTTCACACTTGCATTAGTTGGTTTATTTTCTACGGATTATTACAAACCCCTCCCCCCCTCTTTTGGAGAAGTAAGTTAGTTAATACTCAATTTGCAGTCATTGAATTTCCTTGGGTCTATGTAGTCCCTATGTGTTTGACCCTAATCTTATTTAGGTTCTATATCTCGACAACAATCGCTTTTTCCTCAAAAAGGAGGCGTAACTTGGGCGACGTCACTAAGTCATCACCGCACAAGAATATATGTACACATGCTTTCAAAGAGGCACAAGTCTTCTCAAATCATTTCAAATGCATACTTAGGATTAAAAGTAAGACATTCATCATAATCATTCATACATGGGAAGAAAAGCCAAATTATTGTTTAAATCAAATATTCAAGCGTAGGAATAGCCCATTGACATATATCAAAGTAAACAGCCGGAGTTGCGTAAGAGCCACATCATAGACATTTATGTGATCACATTCTTGTCATAACTATGTACTCTTCAAAATTTTAATCATAAACATAGTTAGGTCATAGCCACTTCATAATCTTCATAAAAAAATAATGCTAATGTATGCATATGCCATGAATGGCGTGAGAATAGCTAGGGCAATAGAGATTCAAACTTAAATCAACAATACAATATGAAATTCAAGTAATTCTATAAGTGAGTCCACATTTAAATCACAATTTAGTTTACCCACGCTTAAATCAAACATTAAAGGGACAATACACATTAAAATCTTCATAACATCAATGCAAAATTCTTCATACTAGGGCTTAAATCACTTTAAAATCAACAATTAAACATATCTCATCTTGCAATTGAATTAAATAATAAATAATCTCAAAGACCGACGTTTAAAGTAAGATCAATTTTATAAAATCAAGTGTAAAAGAGTTTAGGATGTCCCGGCACAAGCCTAGGGCCTAGATATGACAAGGCGAATGGGAAGTCTGATGGCATCCCAAACAAGCTCTTAGCATATCTTGTATGCATCCTTGGTTGTGGAAAAGAAAATATACATCAACAAGAATCAAGTACAAAAAAAGGAAAGAGGACTAAGGGAAGTCTTTCATAGATATAGAAGCATAAGAATAGTCAAGCTCAAAAGAATATACAAACTTAATAACCAAAAACACCTCTACTATAGAATGGAGTGGGGGCCAAGACACGTCCCGGGCTAACCATCATAGTAGTAAGTATCCAACAGAAGGAACAAGTCTCAACATCCCATGAATATAAGAAGATATTGTCTTTGGAGTTGAGGACTCACCAAAAGTATTCTTGGAGATCTGACATAGCCACGTGGAGGAGGATGATCAAAAGGAGCTTCGGTCCCTATATGGTGATATAATGTAGGCATAGAGTATGCATAAGTATGTTTGAATGTACTAAGTATGAGGGGTGAAAAGCAACAAAGACATAAGCCAATATATTAAAAATGCATAATCATAATAAATGAATATATAATCTCAATATGATATGCATGTTCAATGCTTCTAATAAAATATACATGTATAATATTTAACTTACATAATATATCATACATATGTGGGAAGATACCTCAACTGACATAAACCAAGCAGCTACAACTTGGAATACAAGGCATGACACCCCTTCGATATAGGTGACCGAGCATGACATTTCCCCGGCAAAGTATGGTCTACTTTCCAAGGCACACCAAACATGATAATATGAATTAGATGGATCCACTAGTATAGAAAGGGTATAATATATATTCCTATGGTGGCACATAGTTTAGAGACTAAATACATTATATAAGGACCCCTTGAGTCGAGCCCCTTTCTTAAGCCTCAAGCGGTGCTAAGTCTGATCCCACAGAACACTTGAAATAATCATACTTTAATATTAATATGAGTAACTTGTAAGTTACATGGTAACATGAAAAAAGTATCTTATCATCATGTTTGACCTCTACTAGTGAACCTAACTTGAATATGAGAGTAAATAATAGTCATACATGATCCCTTGCCTTGACATGAATGGCTCAAAAGAGGTTAAGATCTTGAAATAGGGCTCAACTTGATACTTGTAAAATCGTAGATAGTTTTCATGAATTCAGTACACGCTTGAAAGCCCTTTATCATCATGAAATCACTTGACTTGTAAATCATGTAATAGTTCATCAACAACATGAGAAATCTTGTCATGCAATTTTATCAAACACATGGTGGGTCCATGATACTTGTTCAAAATCATGCAATCCAAGGGGAAAAAAAGAAGAGTAAACTCAAAGAAAATCAACCCACCAATATGGTAGAAAAGCCCTCATTTTGGGTATCTTGAAATCCATCATGAAACCTCGCATTAGTTCATAGTTTCGTAGCTCAAATAATGCATAGCCTCAATAGACAAAACTAATTCATGGAATAAGCTTGAAATAGATATTCAGGCATAATCAATCAATACTTAATAAAACGCTAACATAATTTATGTTCATATTTCATAATAAAAGTTATCCATAAGTAATACGACTTGAAATCATACAATTTTCATAAAAGAGAAGGTTGGGCTCCACGAGTGAAAGGACCCATAGATGAAGACCCACATACCTCAAACTAGGATTTTTAGTGTAACTTAATTGAAGGAGACTTGAAGCTTGAGATGAGTTCTTGAGTTCCAAAATTAAGCTTGAAATCCTTGAATTTGAATGAGTGATTTGATAAAGTTTTGGAGAGGTTTGAGAGAGGGTTTTGTGAGTCATAGAGCTAAAAAATGGCTAAATGTGGAAGATTTCACATTTAAAGGGTCACGGGGCTATTACCCCAATGCTCTTGGATAAATCAATAAAACTGGGAAAAATTTTATGCTGGTCCAACTCTATACCCCAATTGGGGAAAATTGGGGCTATTACCCCAAAATTTACACTGGTCCAACACTGGTCCCTCTGTGATGTGGACCAAATGTAGAGGGACGTCTTCTGGTCTGCATCCAGTCCGTGATATAGACCAAATGCAGAGGGGATTCTTACCCTAATCCGTGCCCCGGGCGCATCACGCCCTAGTGTGGACACCCACTAGAATTCAAAAATGAGCAAAAATTATTTTTCACTGTGGGTCTCTAAAATCCGAGTTATACTCATTTCCCACTTAATTTTGTCCCCTGATCAAGAATATGAAGTTGGATTTTTGAAATCATTTATAGATTTTATGATATAAGTAAATTATGATTATGGGGCATTCCAAAGCACTCGAAGGGTGTTTCAATATCTCCCCCTTGGGAAGATTCATCCCAGAATGTAAAAAAAAAACATGCGTAAGAGCAGTAATTATGAAGATTTCAGCCTGACATGAATGCAACAAATGCACTTAAACATCATTTTCAAAAAGTCCCAACACAAATGTCAAAAGTCACAGGTTATCAAACGTCACCATAAACTTGTTACCATGAAAATGAATGCATGCAAAATGACATGGGGCTGAATCTTAAGACTTGAATAAAAAATGGGACTTAATTTATTACCTTCGACTTGAGTAGAGTAGAAGAGATATGGATATTACATTTTTATGTCTGCCCCGGCTTCCCATGTAGCACTTTCAACTTGTTGATTCCTTCAAAGGACCTTGACAGATGATACATCTTTGTTTCTTAAACCTTTCAGTTGTCTATTCAATATCTCCATCGTGACCTCCTCATAGGTCAAATTCTCTACTTTGGGCTATCCTCAACCACTTTCATATCAACCTCACCTTCTCCAAATCTTCCATAAGAATATATGGGCCTAACGAAGCCATCTCCCCCACATCATACAACCCAATCGGTGATCTACAACGCCTACCATATAAAGCTTCAAAGAGAGCCATGCCAATGCTTAAGTGGTAGCTATTGTTGTAAGTAAACTCAATAAGTGGATGATGTTCATCCTAACTACCTTAAACTCGAAAATATAAGTTGTAAGCATACCTTTAAGAATCTTGATAGTCTTTCTGGCTTAACCATCCGTTTGAGGATGAAATGCTATGCTAAGCTTGACCTTGGTAAGAAGGCCCTTTTGGAAGGATCTCCAAAAAGGAGAAGTGAATTGAGCACTACGATCCAAAATGATAGACATGGGTACCCTACATAATCTAACCAACTAATGAATATACAACTTGGCATAATCTTCGGCACCATAAGTTATTTTGATCGGTAGAAAGTCAGCCGACTTTGTCATTCTACTCAGAATAACCTAAATAGAATCATAGTGTTTCCTAGTCTTTGGCAACCCAACAACAAAATCCATGTATATCTCTTCCCAGATCCAAGTAGGAATTTCTATGTCTTGGGCTAGGCCACCAGTCCTTTGATGTTCGATTTTCACTTGTTGGCAATTGTGACAACTGGCTAGAAACTTTGCAATCTCCCTCTTCATATCACCCCACCAATACACCTCCATCAAGTCTCTATACATCTTTGTGGAACCAAGATGAATAGAATAGGATGAATTATGGGCCTCCTTCAAAATCAACTCCCTCAAGTCATCAACATTAGGCATACACAATCGGCCTTGGAACCTAAGGGCACTATCTCCCTCTTGGAAGAAAACCTCCATTGTACCATCCTTTACCAAATCCTTCAACTCTAGCTAGGCGGGGTCAAGTTCTTGTTTTGAATTGACTTCCTCAATCAAAGAAGATTTGGAGCCATCAACCACTACTACACAACCATTTTCAACTTCTTTCAACCTAACCCCCAACCTAACCAACCAGTGAACTTCTCTAGCCACCTCCATGTTATCACCTCAATATTAGCTAGACTACCAATGGACACTCTACTTAGAGCATCAGTCACAACATTAGCTTTGCCAGAATGATAGTGCACACTCATGCCATTCCTTAAGGAGTTGTAACCACCTTTTTTGTCTCAAGTTATGATCTTTTTGTGTGAACACATTGGGGACTCTTGTGGTCGGTAAACACATCAGCATGAACTCTACACAAATAGTGACGCCAAATTTTCAAAGCAAACACCACGACTACCAATTCAAGATCATGGGTGGGATAATTTCGCTCATGCACCATAACATGCCTAGACACATATGTTATAACCTTGCCATTTTGCATCAAAACACATCCCAAACTAATCCTTGAGGCATCACAATAAACTATGAAACCTCCTAGCCCTTTCAGTAAAGCCAAAATAGTAGCGAAGATAAGCTTATCCTTCATAGTTTTAAAACTCTTTCCATATTCGTCGGTCTAAAAATTTTGCCTTTTTTTGGGTCAACTTTGTCATAGGGGAAGCAATAGAAGAGAAACCCTTCACAAACATACAGTAGTAACTCATCAAACCCAAGAAACTCCTAATATCTATCAGAGTCAAGGGCCTAGTCCAGTTCCTTATAACTTTTGTCTTCTTTAGATCGACCTTAATGCCATCACCCGATACCATATTCCCTAGAAAAGCAACCTCTTTCAAAAAAAATTCACACTTTTCATATTTAGCAAACAACCTCTTATTGCTCAAGATTTGCAACATCACCCTCAAGTGATTCACATGTTCTTTCTCACTCCAGGAGTAAATCAATACATCATCAAAAAAGACCACTACAAATACATCCAGGTAGGGTTTAAAGACCCTATTCATGAGATCCATAAACATAACCAGTGCATTAGTCAAGACAAAAGACATTACCATAAATTCAAAATGTACATACATAGTCCGAAAAGTTGTCTTGGGATTATCACACTCCCTTACCTTCACTTCGTGGTATCCAAACGGACGATCAATTTTGGAAAAGTGACTAGCCCCTTGAAGTTGATCAAAAAGGTCATCAATCTTTTGTAGAGGGCACTTGTTCTTTGTGGTGACCCTATTAAGTTGCTGGTAATCAATGCATATTCTAAGGGAACCATCCTTTTTTTTACAAATAACACAAATGCACCCCAAGGTTACTTGATAGGCCTTATGAAACCCTTCTCCAACAAATCCCTCAATTTATCAATCAACTCTGCCGGGGCCATATTTAAGGGGGAATTGAACTGGGTTGTGTATCTAGAAGGAGGTCTATACCAAAGTATATTTCTCTTTCGGGAGGAATACCTGGAAACTCATCGTGAATGATATCAAGAAACTCATTGATCATCGAAACTGACTCAATAAGAAGGACCTTAGACACAACATCCCTAACCCTTACAAGATCGTAAATGCAACCCTTAGATATCATCTTTTGGGCTTTAAAACAAAAAAATAAATCTACCTTGGACCACCATATTACGACTTTCCTACTCAAGGACGGGCTCATTAGTGTGGTTTCTACAATCAATGGAAGAATAATACACATGCAATCAATCCATCACAAGAATAATATCAAAATCCACCATGTCAAGTTCAACAAAATCACAAGGCAAGACAATATGCAAAATGGACATGGGACAATCTCTATAGACTCTTTTAGCAATGATGGACTTACTAATGAGGTGTATACACTTCATAAGGTTCATACAAAAATTTGAGACACACATGAAGCTTATTGGCAACAAAAAGAGTAATGAAAGAAAGAGTGGCACCTGAATCTATCAAAGCAAACACATCATAATAAAAAACATTTAACGTACAAATATCATAATCGGGAGCCTCATCCACTCCTTTCTTTCCTTGTAGAGCATAGAACATATTTTGCCTTAGAGTACCCCTTTGTTGCCTCCCTTTTGCCCTTCGACCCACATTAGCACCTTGGCCTTGAAGACAATCATCTTTACCTTGATTTAAGCATGAGGACAATCAAAACCTTGTGACCCATCTCACCACAACCAAAGCAAGAATTAGAATTTTTCAAACATGGACCACCATGGTTTCTCCCACATTTTTGGCACTTAGGATGGGTTATCCCACTATTGCTCCCTGGAATCTAGGGTTAGACACCACATCGTTAGCAAACTTCTTGATAGGAGCATTCAAGGACCCTTTGCCTTGGAACTTCTAGACTTGATGAAATCGGCCTCCCCTAGAACCTTGGGAGCCACCCTGAAATCAAGCCTTCTTAGAATCCCCACTTCTCCTCTTTCTAAGATATTCCCCCTCAAGTTGTTCGGCATATGTCATGAGCCGAGATAAGTCCATATCACTAACTAGCAGTGCAGTACGACACTCTTCATTCACCACATCAAACACTCCTGACACAAACTTGTTCATCCTTGATCTTAGATCGGCTACCAAATGAGGAGCATACTTAGAAAACTTGTTGAATTTGAGGGCATATTCCCTCATACTCATGGAACCTTGCTTAAGATTGATGAACTCCATCATTTTAGCCTCTCTCAACTCAATGGGGAAGAATCGGTTGAGGAAGGCTTCTTTGAACTCCTTCTAAGAAATAGCATCATCAATTCTCCTCTCCAATTTCCATTGAGCAAACCAAATTTCGGCCACACCTTTCTCCTTCTCCCCCGAATTTAACCCCATGATAGATAGCACTTCCTCTGCCTTGGACCCATGAAACATTAGAGGATTTATCCTAGTGAAATCTCTCACCATTAAGGCCATAGTAAGAGCTTTGGCCCCTTGGTTCATTTGGTTGGTCATAGTATGGGCCAATATTGTGATGGCATTCTAGAACTCATCTTGGGATACCCCTCGATCTTGAGGAGCTTGAGAAGCAGGAGGGGTGGGTTGCTCCTCGGGTGTACGGGCTCTCCTTACTCTTTCTCTTCATAGCAGCATGATCTAGAAGAGGAAAATGCATTCTTAAGGGAAAAGGGCCTTAATATTACATATAAAACATAGTACAACTCACGAAGTAGTGAAACATTTCCTAAACGCCTCATTAGCCTCTCATTCATAGTTGTGGCATGCTTCACAAGTATGAATAAGACTCTAGTTGATGCGGTATGTTGGATTTTTGAGGACCATTAACAACCTAGTGCTCTGATACCAAGTTTGTCATGACCTAATCCTAGGGCCTAGATAGGGGAAATCCGAGGGCATCCTAAACAAGCCTCTTAGCATATTTTGTATACATCCTTGGTTATGCAAACGAAAATATACATCAACAAGTGTTAAGTATAAAAAGGAGAAACAGGACTAGGGGAAGTCTCTCATAAATAGAGAAGCGTAAGAAGAGTCAAGCTCAAAAGCATATATAATCTTAGTATCCATTAACACCTCTACTTTTAGAACGGAGCGAGGGTCAAGACACTTCCCGGGCTCACCCTCATAGTAGTAATTATCCAACATAAGGAACAAGTCTGAACATAGCATGAATGAAAGTAAATATTGTCCTCAAAGTAGAGGACTCACCAAAAGCTTTCTTGGAGATCCGAACTAGCCATATGGAGCAAAAATATCAAAAGGAGCTCTAGCCCCTATATAGTATTATCATGTAGGCATAGAGTATGTGCCAGTACTTCTGAATGTACTAAGTATGCGGGGTGCAATACAATAAAAACGTAAACCAATATATTTAATATGCATAATCATAATCAATGGATATATAATCTCAATATGACATGCGAGATCAATGCTTGCAATAAAACATGCTTATAAAACATTTAACTTGCATAATATGTCATACACAAGTGGGAGGAGACCTCAACCGACATAGACCAAACAACTACAATTTGGAATCCAAGGCATGACCCCCCCTCGGTACAGGTGACCGAGCATAACACCCTCCAGTGAAGTGTGGCCTACCTGCCAAAGCAAACAAAATATGATAACATGAACTAGATGGATCCACTAATATAGCAAGGGTATAATGCATAATCCTATGGTGGCACATAGTTTAGAGACTAAAGACTTTACATAAGGACACCTTGAGTCAAGTCCCCATCTGAAGTCTCAATTGATGCTAAGTCTAATTCCACGGATACTTGAAATAATCATACTTTAATAATAACATGAGTAACTTTTAAGAGACCTGGTAACATGACATGAGTAGCTCATCAAAATGCTTGACCTCTACTACTGATCCTAGCTTGAACATGAGAGTAAATAATAATCATACATGATCCTTTCCTTGACATAAATGCCTCATAAGATGTTAAAATCTTAAAAAAAAAAAAAGGGCTCAACTTGATACTATTAAAATCATAGACACTTTTCATAAATTCAATACATGCTTGAAAGCCCTGTATCATCATAAAATCACTTGACATGTAAATCATGTAATAGTTCATCAACAACTTGAGAATTCTTGTCAAGTAATTTTATCATAACATATGGTGGATTCATGATACTTGTTCAAAATCATGCAATTCAAGAGTAAAACAAGAAGAGTAAACTCAATACAAATCGACCCACCAATATGGTAGTAAAACCCTCTTTTAGGGTATCTTGAAATTCATCTTAAATCCTCACATTAGCTCATAGTTTCTTAGCTCAAATCATCCATAGTCTCAATAGATAAAACCAATTAAGATAATAAGTTTGAAATAGATAGTGATGCATAATCAATCAATACTTAATGACACCCCAACATAAATTACGTAAATATTTCATAATAAAAGATACCCATAGGTAATACGACTTGAAATCATGCAATTTTTATGAAAGAGAAGGTTAGGCTCCATGGGCGAAAGGACCCATGGATGAAGACCCATATCCCTCAAACTTGGATTTTTCTTTAAATGAACTTGAAGGAGACTTGAATCTTGAGATGGTTCTTGAGTTCGAAAATTAAGCTTGAAATCCTTTAATTTGAATGAGAGATATGATAAAGTCTTGGAGAGGTTTTAAAGAGAGTTTTGTGAGTTATAGAGTTGAAAAACGGTTAAGTATGGAATATTTCACGTTTAAATGGGCATAGGGCTATTACCCAAATGCCCTAGGATAAATTAAGAAAACTGGGAAAAATTTTAAATTGTTTTGCGTCCACTCTCCGACGTGGACCAAATACAGAGGGACTTTTTACATTATTCCGCGCCCTAGGAGCATCGCGGCCTGGGCATAGACAACCACTAGAATTCAAAAATTAGCAAAATTTATTTTTCGCTATGGGTCTTCTAAAATCCGAGCTATACCCCTTTCCCGATCAATTTTCCCCCTTATCAAGAATACAAAGTTGGATTTTTGAAATCACGCATGGATTTAGAGATATAAGGAAATTACAATTATGGGATATTCTAAAGAAGTTGAGGGGTGCTTCATAGGGTCTTCATGGTTCAAAGGGACCATGAGTAAATCCCACATACCTTATCTAATCAAGAAGAAATAAGAAGAAATTGATTGAAGAATAAGACCCTTCCTTAAGCTCCAAGACAATACTCCAAAGTTTACTTGAGGGGAGTTATTTTGATGAGAGTTTTAATATTCTAAGTGTACGAATTAAATTTGAATGAATAGAAGAATATAGGTCTTTTTAGAGGCTTAATATAGGTTATAAAGTCATAAACAATCCTTAAAAGTAACTAAAATTACAAGAAAGCCATTAACAAAATGGATGTCAAAAAGTGTTAGGGGTCCTACAAAGGAGCTCCACGAACCTTGTACGCATCGCATGGGCCATGTGACCTTCCATGATGTTTCACTTAGAAAAATTCTCCATTGATGAAGTTCCAAGATGGTCATTCCATACTTATAAATGTTTTATGCCAACACCCATATGAGACACCATATGATTTGTGAAATGGTCACACAGACTGTATGAGGTTCATATGTAAAGTTTCTTGGCCAAAATGTGGTTTTTAAGGCTATGGCAACTCTCACAAGCCACCACCTGGCCTGTGAAGTGTCATACAAGGTGTGTGGGGTTCATTTGATACATGCCTTTGTCTTAAAACTTAAGTCCAAAACTCAAAACACAAGGCTAAGGGCCACCTCAAGTCTCATCCACAAGGCCTGTGGTAAATGTTACCCATAGAGGTGCTCATGTGTTGTCAGCTTGATCAAAACCTTTGTGGAACAAAATTCCATGCACCTTCAAGGCCTTAAAAATCTGATTCATTACATCATCTCTCTTTTGGAAACATTCATCCTCGAATATGCTTAATGTCTCCTAAACTACACCTCCCTTTTAGAGGATAAAGCCGTAGCTGTAAGAAATGGAACCTAACAAAGGTTAGGGTCGAATCCACAGAGAATAAATAGACTCAAGAAAATTCACCAATTTGCAATTCAAATAATTAATTGACCTACTTTCCCGAGGGGGGGGGGTTACAATAGTTAATGAGAAATATAACTAAACAAACTATCACAAGAGAGAAGTCAATAAGGAGAGAAACTAGGGTATTGTGTTCCCCATGATTCCCCAAATAAGTATCACTGAATAACTTAATTCGTTTCTAGTGTATTACATGCAGGACGACAAGTTACGTTCACCAATCCCTTTGTTCAAAGGTGAGAAGTTAATTTCACTGTATGACTTGACCCAGCATTATTAACCCTTACCTATTAGTCCCAATACAACCTTCCCTTGGACCAGTTTGGTTGATTAGACGAGAACACATCAATTGAATCCTATTAATTAATCTCTTTATCTATTCATTATTACCTTTGTCCAGTTAGTAGCACTTGGTGGGTTCTAATGTTGGCCACCACTAGAAAACATGAAAAATGAAGAGAATTAACTAATACATGTGTATACACTTTACAAGAATCATGAATTATCCATTTTTAGTTTGTTAGTTATTCATGGTTCCCACAAACCAACTTGTTGATTTAGCTACTCTTGCTATGTATGCCTGCAAGAATTATTAATTGGGAAGACATAGTTAAACACTTACACAATAGAACTAAGAACAAGCAAAATCTAACTTCACTTAGGGTGTGTTTGGTATGGAAGAAAATATTTTCCAAAAAGTATTTTTTCATTTTCTCATATTTGGTAGGCTTAAATATTTTGGAAAATATTTTCCGAATAAACTTATTTTCCTCAAATTTAAGGAAAATGACTTCCTTCCAAGAGTTAAGGAAAACATTTTCCAAAACTCTTATCGATTTTCAAATTGACTTTTTTTTTGTGCCATCCATATTATAATTCCTGTCGTCCTGCATGTAATTAAAAATTTATTTTTTGGGGGGAGGGTGAAGGCATGGGAGGGGAGGTAATTGGGTGAGTCGAAATAGAAATAGGTGAAAAAATAAAAATTTCAAAATGTAAATTTTTTTTCAAAAGTAAATTTTTAATCTTATTTTATTTAAAGAAGTTAAGGGAGGGGGATCGTAATATGGAGGGGATAAAAAAATTAATTTGAAATTGGATGAGAGTTTTAGAAAATGTTTCCTTAACTTTTGAAAGGAAGTCATTTTCCTTAAATTTGAGGAAAATAAG
>JAABOM020096722.1:0-27356 GCA_011800125.2 Solanum clarkiae
CTTGTGGGATGACGACTTAGTACTGATAGATGGAGGGTTTTCTCTCTTTCCTTGAACCATGTGCCTAGCATATGTTTGCTTTACGAAATGGGAGTTGTCCCGTAAGGAAAGTTGCCTCTGAAGTGGGAGTTGTCCCATAAGGAGAAGAAATACTTTGATTTGATTCGTGATTTGTGAAAATCCAATCTGAAATAGGAGTTGCCCCGTAAGGAAGGTAACTTCATGCGAAATAAGAGTTGTCCCGTAAGTTGAAGTATGGTCTACCCTTGGCAAGTAGACCACCTCTTTTTCGATGAGGGAATTTCATCGGGATTCTAAGTAATAGCTCTATTGGTTTTACTCATGTCAATTAAGGTCACATCCCCATTTTAAAGGAGCATCATTTGCATTTCATGCATCATAAACTTCATAACATCTTGTTATATTACTTTCCATTATATTAATTCTTTCTATATTATGCGCCCTTGTCATCTAACCTTGAAATGTAGGTTTTCGTAAGTTACATGCATCTCACCTACATACTTAGTATATTCAAACATACTAACGCATACTCTTGCCTACATGAATTTACCATGTGGGGACTGAGTACCCTGATCATCCACTATCCAACGCTTGGCTTGGATTCCGATTTTGCTTGTAGTGGTGAATCCTTTCTTTCAAGGACGAACCACAATCGATCTATCTATACTACCTCTTTCCTTTTTTATTACTTGAGTTTGAGCCCTGGGTATATCTTGGCCCCGACCCATCTATGTAGAGGCATTGTTGGACACCTTGTAAACCTCTTTACGATATATGCTATGAGTTATGATTAAGTAAAAGCTATGTATTTGGTTATCTTTGAGTATTGATATGTGACTTGAGCTTACGTTGATGGAAAGATCCTAAGTCCTGAATTGCCCCATAGTATGAGTCCTACGTACCTTCCCTTTAGTATTTACATGCTATTTGTTATGTGAACTTATGTTAACCCTTCCCCATGGTGTCCCCATAGCGTGAGTCCTACTTTCCCATCCCTTAAAATTATGTTTCTATTGTTGATTATGCTTCTCAACTGATGATGCAAGCTTTGGTATCTAAAGGCTTGTTTCTGGACTCTCGGGTTCCCATACATCGTGTCACATCTTGGCCCTGGGTTCGGTCCATGACAAAGATGGTATCAGAACCCTAGGTTTGTAAATGATCCTCGTAGTCCAACATGTCATGTCAAGTAGAGTCCTAATCATGGGTGTGAAGTGGATCATACCTATGAGTGGGAGGCTACGATGATGTTCTAGAGTTATCTCACTTCTTTGTGTCTTATGTTGTGTTGTAAATATTTGATTTAGCTTTTGACCCTTGATAGTATCCTTGCTTTGATTCAGAAGTTGCCTCGCTAGACCTGCCAGACCAGCCCCAGCTAATAAGGGTCAAGCACCTCAAGGGCCTTGGGATGAGCCTGTCACTCATGGTGAGTCCCGTATGGCCTTTGCTATGCCTACCCAAGTTGTGACTACTCAGGCTACGCAGGCGTACCTTCCTCAGGATTCCACTTCGGCTTCAAGAGTGAGAGATTTCACCCGGATGAATCCTATGGAGTTCTTTGGATTTAAGGCTAACGAGGATGCTCATGAGTTCATTGATGAGCTCTCCAAGGTATTGAATGTCAGGGGTGTCACTTCTGAGGATAGAGCTGAGCTAGCTGCCTATCAGTTGAAGGATGTAGCACACGTGTGTTATACTCACTGGTCTATGGAGAAGGTTTATAGTAATGCTTTTAACTGGGAAGAGTTCAAGCTTGCTTTTCTGGATCTTTTCTTCCCACTTAAGCTTAGGAAAGCCAAGATGACTGAGTTTATCAACCTCAGTTAGGGTAATATGAGTATGAGGGATTATGCCCTCAAGTTCACTAGGCTCTCAAGTATGCTCCGGCACTTGTGGCTGATCCTCGTACAAGAATGCACAAGTTCGTCTTCGGTGTTTTTGATTTGCTTGTTCAAGAATGCGATACGACTATGCTTAGTCAGGATATAGACATCTCTATACTTATGGTTTATGTCGAACAGATCGAAGAGGAGAAGCTCAAAGAGAGGAGGATGCATGATCCTAAGAGGGCCCATTTTGATGGTGGGTTTTTCGACTCTCGGGGTGGTGGTTTTGGCCGTTTCCAACAAGGCCAAGGTTCAGGTGCTTGGGTTGCTAATGCTAAGGTGCCTCCTCCTAGGGAACAAGTTGGTGGTGGTCAGGGGTACCCTGTGTGTACCAAGTGTAGGAAGCAACACATTGGTCCTTGTTGGAGAGAATTGGGTGCTTGCTTCGGGTATGGTGATAAGAATCACAAAGTTGTCGATTGTCCCAATAACCTTTGGAAAGGTCAAGGTGAGGTGGCTCAAGGTGGACAAGGTCATCCAAGGGTTCCTCAGGGTATCGCTCTGAGGAACAACAGGATCTATGCTCTTCATGCACGTCAGGAAGTTGAGGAGGCTCCGAATGTTGTGACTGGTACATTAAAAGTCTTTGATTTTGATGCTTCTGCTTTGCTTGACTCGAGTGCAAACTTATCTTTTGTGACCCCTCTGTTGGCTATTAAATTTGGTTTGAGTTCGAAAATTTTGAGTGAGCCTTACTCGATTTATACTCCCGTGGGTGAATCTGTTGTTGCACATAAAGTCTATCATGGTTGTCCTATTTCTGTGTTGCATAAGGTATTCCCATGTGATTTTGTGGAACTTGAAATGTATGATTTTGATGTGATTCTTGGATTGGATTTGTTGCATAGATCATATGCCTCTGTAGATTGTAGAACCTGGAAGGTCAATTTCCAACCTCCCGGTGAGCCCGTCCTTGAACGGAAAGCTAGTGATTCCGCTATTAAATATCGGTTTATTACCTACTCAAAGCTTAGAGGATGATCTCATAGGAATACATATATCACATTGTGAGGGTTAAAGATGTGGAGTCCGAATTGCCTACTCTCAAGTCTGTCCCAGTTGTGAATGAGTTTCCAGACGTGTTTCCCAAGGACTTGCCTGGTATTTCTCCTTAAAGGGAGGTAGACTTTGGCATAGATCTTCTTCCAGATGCTCAACCTATCTCTATTTCTCCCTATCGTATGGAACCAGCTGAGTTGAAGGAATTGAAGGATCAATAGAAAGATTTGTCAGAGAAGGGTTTCATCAGGCCAAGTATATCTCCATGGGGTGCTCCGGTGTTATTCGTAAGAAAGAAAGATGGACCTTTTCAGATGTGTATCGATTATAGGCAACTGAATAAGGTGACCATTAAAAATATATATTTATTATTACCTAGGATCGATGACTTGTTTGACCAACTTCAAGGGGTTACTCACTTTTTGAAGATTGACCTCCATTTTGGGTATCATCAATTAAAGGTTAGAGAATGTCACATTCCTAAAACGGCCTTTCGAACGAGATATGGGTACTTTGAGTTTGTTGTGATGTCATATGGCCTAACTAATGCTCCGGCCGTGTTCATGGATCTTATGAATCGGGTGTTCAAGCCTTTCCTTGATAGTTTTGTTGTTTTTTTCGTTGATGACATTCTTATCTATTCCCGAAGTGAACGGGTGCACATGGATCATTTGAGGTTGGTTTTTCAAACCTTGAGAGAGAAGAAGTTGTATGTCAAATATAGCAAATGTGAGTTTTGGTTGGGTGAGGTTGCTTTTCTGGGACATGTGGTGTCCGCTGATGGTATAAAGGTGGATTCAAAGAAGATCGAAGCGGTAAAGAATTGTCCTAGACCGTTGACTCCTTCGTACATTTGAAGCTTCCTTGGGTTAGCGGGTTATTATAGAAGGTTCATTGAGGGGTTCTCATTTATTGCTTCTCTATTGACTAAATTGACTCAAAAAAAGGCTAAGTTTGTATTGTCGGATGAGTGTGAGAAAAGTTAGTCTTTCATCTTTGAAAGATCGACTTACATTGGCTCTGGTTTTGACTCCACCAAATGGCATGAATGGGTTCATGGTATATTGTGATACCTCTCGAATTAGGTTGGGTTGTGTACTTATGAAACATGGTAAGGTGATAACTTATGTATCAAGGCAATTGAAGGTACATGATCGTAACTACCCAACTCATGACCTTGTGTTAGTAGCGGTGGTCTTTGCTTTAAAGATTTGGAGACACTATTTGTATGGGGTTCATATGGATGTTTTCACTGATTACAAGAGCTTGCAACATGTGTTCACTCAAAGAGATCTTAATTTGAGACAAAGGAGATGGTTGGAACTCCTAAAAAATTACGACATGATTGTTCTATATCACCCCGGCAAGGCAAATGTGGTAACTGATGCTCTTAGTAGGCTATCCATGGGAAGTGTGGCTCATATTGAGGAAGGCAAGAAGGAGTTGACAAGGGATGTGCACCATTTGGCTAGATTGGGTGCTTGAGTGGCTGATTCCTATGATGGTGGTATACAAGTTCTAAATGGGGCCAAATCCTCAGTGGTTGTTGATGTGAGGGCTAAGCAAGATCTACAACCATCCTTGGTTGAATTGAAGAAATTGGTTTCCAAAAAGAATATTGAGGTTTTCTCCCAATAAGGAGATGGTGTACTTCGGTATCAAGATCGATCATGTGTTCTGGATGTGGATGATCTTAGGAAGGTGATCATGAGTGAAGCCCATAGTTCTCACAATTCTATTCACCTAGGGTCCACTAAAATATATCGGGATTTGAAGGAGGTGTATTGGTGGCGTATGACGAGCGACATAACCAAGTTTTTATCTGAATGTGCAAATTGTCAACAAGTGAAGGTGGAGCATTAAAGGCCAAGTGGATTGGCTTAAGACACTGAGATTCCTACTGGGAAGTGGGAGGACATAAATATGGACTTTATGGTTGGGTTGCCTCGGACTCGGAAGCAATTTGATTCCATTTGGGTTATCGTCGATTGGATGACTAAATTGGCTCATTTCTTACCGGTTAAAACTACTTTTGGTGCCAAAGGCTATGCGAAGTTGTACATTTGGGAATTGGTAAGGTTGCATGGTGTGCATACATCTATCATATCGGATCGGGGTACCCAATTTACCTCACACTTTTTGAAATCGTTTCAATGGGGGCTTGGCATTAAAGTCAAGTTGAGTACAACCTTTCATCTCCAAACCGATGGTCAACCCGAGAGGAGAATTCAATCCTTGGAAGATATGTTGAGGGCGTATGTGTTATAGTTCAAAGGTAATTAGGATGACCATTTTCCATTCATCGAGTTTGCTTATAATAATAGCTTCCATGCTAGCATTGGTATGGCACCGTTTGATTCCTTGTATGGTAGGAGGTGTAGATCTCCAGTGGGATGGTTTGAATTGGGGGAATCAGCTTTGATATGCCCGGACTTGGTAATGGAGGCTACGGAGAAAGTGAAGTTGATTAGAGAAAGGTTGAAGACGGTACAAAGTTTCCAAAAGTCCTATTTGAACACTAGAAAGAGGGATCTTGAATTCCAAGTTGGAGATTGGCTGTTTGTGAAAGTCTCACCTATGAAGGGAGTGATGCGTTTTGGCAAAAAAGGAAAGCTAAGTCCACGGTATGTAGGGCCTTACAAAGTTATTGAATGGATTGGTAATGTGGCACGTAGAGTGGAGTTACCCCCGGATTTGAGCTCTATTCACCCGGTCTTCCATGTGTCCATGTTGAGAAAGATGGTTGGGGATCCTAGCACTATTGTGCCTTTGGAGGGCATTGAGGTGGAGGAGAACTTGTCTTATGAGGAGATCTTGGTAGAAATTTTGGATAGACAAGTGAAATGGCTTCGTATTAAGGATGTGGCTTCGGTGAAGGTTCCTTAGAGGAACCAACATATAGAGAGTGCTACATGGGAGGTGGAGTTGGACATGATGAAGCGATATCCCCATTTTTTCCAATCTACTCAAGCCAAAGGCATTAGGTTCTTTCCTTCTCGTTAGTCCCAATTTTTTTCTTCTTGAGTCTCATGGTATTGCATACTTACATGTGCATTAAAATGGTTTTTATGATGTTTTGGATGATTTTATTTTTGACATGAGTTTTAATGGCTTTGTAATTTCCAATGATGAAAAATGCATGCTATCTTGTGTTTGAAAGTTTCATGTTCTTAACCAAGCCTTTTAAGCTTTGTTCTTGCACATTCGGGGACGAATGTTCCCAAGAGGGAGATGATGTAAGGACCCTGAATTTTCAATCTTATTTATGTTATTTAAGGCCGTCAGAGACCCCTATGCCAAGCTAAGTTCAAAGGGATTTCCGTTGGCCAAGCTCAACACAAGTACCGATAGAAGGGTTAATTTTAAAGGAGCATAACTTTTAGTACACTTGGAACTGGGTGGCCCACGATATGTCAGATGAAAGACTTTTGAGTTAGCTTTGCAACCCACTTGTTTTCACCTCATTCCATGTCGGATGAAGGAGTTATGACCATTTTCATGAGACCCTCCTGTGCAACGATATCACACGGATATTTTGACGGGCAGTGTGACCTTGGACGAACCGTTTGAATGGCTTGGGCTGGAAAAGAGGCATTTTTGGCCTAAGGAATGGGAAGCCCTTTGAGTTAGCTTCCCAATGCACTTGGTTTCTGATATCTGATGTTGACACTTGAACCAAATAAAAGGTTAGGGCGAATCCACAGGAAATATAGGGTTTGACTACAAGAATTCACTAATAATCATTTCAAGCATAAATAACTAAAATCCCTAAATGGTTGGGGGAGGGGGTTGTGATTCAAAAACAAAATAGAATAAACACTAAACTAAGACGCGAGGAAATATTCAATTTTGGGGATAACTTGGGAATTGTGTTCACCATGATTCGTTGACTCGATTTTCCTAGACAACATAACTACAATTAGAAATTCGCATGCAGGACGGTAACTTTGGTTATTCCATCCCTCTTATGAAGGTGAAGGTCGAATTTCACCATGGCGCTTGGTCGGCCTCCATGGCGTGCAATTAAACATTACCAATTGTTCCAATCAACCTCCCCTTAGTCAGGTTTGGTTGATTAGACAAGAACACATCAATCTAATACTATCATCTACTTTCCTTTTCCTATTCGTCACCACTTTGGTCGGGCTAGTGATAGTAATTAGGGTTTGGTGTTGGTCACTACCAAACGACAATCATAATGAACAGAAATAGACAATACATGCAAACCCCAATCGTAGAAATGCAATAAACCTAGGTTATCTCAAATCAACTACCCATGGTTCCTACAACCCCAAGTTATGGGTGCTTAGCTACTCATGGCTAAGGCAAAACAAGCAGACATGCTAATACAAGACATAAATGAGAGTTTTACCACAAGCACTAAAGAATGTAGGCACCACAAGTTGCAAACCCAAAAACTTGATTGATCAACAATGAATACAAAGAAAGATTTGTAATCTCCAAAATGGGTTTTCCAAGAGAAAAAGGATAAACTAAAAAAGCTAAGAAAAGAATCAAACAATGATGATAAAATGTCTCCAAGTCGAACTCTCCTTCTAAAGCCCTAACTTAAACTATATATAGTATATACAAAATAACCTTAGAATTCACACAGAAAAGACAGCTGGCAGCTGATAAGTCTCATAGGTACGACTCATAGGATAACCTACGAGTCGTAGTCGGGGTCTCATACAGGTTCTTGGCATCTTGGACTAAATTGGTACAACCCATAGGTACGAGTCATTGCTTGAGCTATGGCTCGTACGTTCTTCTCTTAGTCTTGGCCTTCAGTTTTTGGTCCAACATTTTGGCTCTCTGATTCTTGCTACGAGTCCTCTTATACGAGTCATGGTGATACTTACTACTTGTAGGATGACCTCATAGGGGTGACCTCCACTTAGCATATTTTCTGAACTTCTAGTCTCTGATTCTTGCTATGACACACCTTACGACTCGTAGCTTGGGCTACGACTTATAGGTGTGGTCGTATGTCCTAAGCTTCAGCAAAATCTATAACTTTTCTTCAAAATCATGCCAACCTAACTTTTCTGCAAGAACAACACAAAAACACATAAAAAACATAAAAAGTCACATTAAGAACTCATAAAATCACTTGTTTCAGGCATCAAATGTATTGTATTTTGACAACACATCCACACCTTCAACTTTGAAGTGTTGCTTGTCCTCAAACGATGACTCAATCTATGCAGACAAAGAGAAATACATAGCAGCTATACTAATGGCATATACAGCAACTCCTTTGATCCAGGTACCTAACTGCCTTTTTCAAAACAGGATTGTAAAGTTATTAAGTAGAATAAGAACATGATGAGATACCTGGGAATCCAACTATGATAAGCTAAGGAGCATCAACCGTGCACAATCGTTGGTATAGTCATATGCTGCTCAAGTGGTGCAAATGCCCTTACTGGAAAAGAGTCCCTCATACTCACTCAAAAGCATTTAGAATTCAGGGACTGAGGAAGCATGCTCACTCTCATAATTGAAATTCACGCACTCTCACTAACAACATAGGCTTGCCTCTACACTCATCCTCTAGCTTGGTGATAAAGTGGAGTTTGATCACTTTAGGACTTATGGGCTTGTAACATAGGTTCAGGATTTTGGGCAAGTAGTGACTAAAAACTATCCTTGAACCATGTTTACCAACACTTTTTGCTTTAATAATCCAATTCGTTTTTAATAAATCCACCCTTATTCTCCTATTTTGAACTTTTCTCGAGTGCTTGGTTTCTCTTTTTCAGCTGTACCTCGATTTCAAACTCATATTTGCTACTTTTTTTTCAACTTAAGGAACTTTCCTTTTTTTCACTCTGTTCATGCATTTTCATTTCTCTCTTGATTTCCCGACTAACTATCTTATTATTATTACTTTACCACAATAATGGCCACTCTCAACTTAGGCTTTTTAATCTGAGCTAAAGTACACAATATCTATGACTCAAACCAGGGCCACCAACTGTAGCCACCCTCAACTTAGGCCTTTGGCCTCAATCAAGGTTCACATGTTCAAGGATAGACCAGGGTCAATATCAAGGTATTTAATTAAACAAGGTTAAGCTGGCAAGGTATCAAGAATCAGTATATGATAAGCTCAAAAGTGTGGAACAAGGGATTCACTCACCCATCTGGTGGGTCATGTAAGGTAAAAGTGGGTTCACTCAAAGAACAAAGGCCTAAGATCCTTTCCATATCCACCACATCACCAAACCAACTTTAGAGTAACAAGGCAAGTTCTAGGTCCATACAAGATGCATGAATGCAGCAAAATAAGCTCATAACACACATCATAATTGCATCCACAATCAAGTATAGACTCACAGTTCATGCTTTCAGTCTCAGTTTACCTTCACAATATCAAAACAAAAATTTTCAGATACTCAAATATGTATGAATGCATCAATAATCACAGCCTCAAAAATTTTGAGGGTACCCAATTTTTCATCAAAACATTAAAAATAAATCTCAAAATTATGTATATGCCAATAGATAACACTACTATGAATTTACCCATTATCTACAGTACATAAACATGTCGGTTCAACAGAAAAGTAAACATCCACAAGGAAAAGGAAGCACGGCAAGAAAATCTTGGGATCAAAAATAAGAGAAGTTATGGACTTGAGCCTACTCAGACTTTACCTTAATCTATAACTTTCCAGACCCCACCAAAATAGGATACATTGTCCTCAAAGTAAAAACAAAAATGAAAGTGAAACATGATAACAAAGAAATATATACACAAATCTATTAAAAACCAAAAGTCAACATCCAAAGTATAAGTAAAAATAACATCCAACATAAGAATATTTAAACACAACCAAAAACTAACATAATAAAAAAATTGTCTCAAAAGAGAATAAAGTATCTAACATGACAAAATGAGAACTGGGGTCAAAAGAAGTCAAACATCATGGTGCTCAAACACCAGTCTCGGGCTGATCTGTGGGGTCCTGGGGCGCGCTCACTCTTTCTAAATAGCCATCAACAATAGCGACACTTGCACCACCTCCTCAGGTATGGGCTCCTCCTCCTGTCTAGGCTCTTCGGGGTCGGCTCTGGTTCATCACTCTAATCAAGGGGCCTCTTCCCACGGGTGTCCGGGTGGTCTTTGAGCCAATCAAATATTTCATCATCTACCGGTTCTACCTCTGAGGCAGGAACAGGGGCTGCCAACAGTTGTAATAAATTGGCCTTGAACATGGCCAACTCCTCAGTAACTGCGCTCGCATCGGCAGGCCTAACTCCCTCAAGCCTCCTGTGGACTCTAGTCTCAAATGCATCGACCTGGGCATCCACCGCTCAGACTCTCTCATCAACTAAATCTCGGGCAAATGCCCTCATCCTCTCCTTAGAGTCCCAAATAGTCTGATCAATCAATGGATAGACCAGGCTGACAACTCCCATAGCCTGCCCTCTGCTATAGCCACCCTGCATAATAAGGCCTAAAATGCAACAGTAGAGAAAAAAGGGTCAACCTGTAAAGTAGATGATATTGGTGCTGGTGTATTGGAGGATGGTGTAGATTCAATCTCGACCTCTGGTGTAAGCTCGGCGATAGCCGGAGTAGTGACGATAGTAACTGGAGGTGATTTCGGAATTTGAGGCTCTACCAGAAATGGCTCTAGAATAGCTGGAGGAGCTGCTCGTAGTAAGGCCATCGGATTCTCATCAGCCTTTATCAGGCTGTGATCTAAGTGTGTGTGGCCTCTACATGAGGGTCCCGGTTAGGATCGATAGGAACACCTCTTGTACTGCATAGTCAATGGATTAGAACTGGAAATGGCAGTGAGGTGTTCATCCGAGCTGCAGCCTCGTGAATCTACTCCAAAATGATTCGGGCCCAGTCTATAGCATAGCCAGCTAGAATGCTTGCCAACAATACGGCTCTCTCAAGGGTAATCACATTATCCATGAAGGTTGGCCAAATATGCCAACGAATAATGGACCACCAAAACTTGGCCCAGAATGAAAGGTGTGCTTTGACTATAGGATCTGCGTGGTTTGTGACTCAGGTCGGCTCGAAACCCTCATCGCAGATTTGACTGGCTATCCATCGTAGCAACTCTGCCATGGCCCCAATAACCTTCCTAGTCACCGCTCTCCTTATTCTAAAAATACAACTATCGTACTCTGCGGTAGACTGAGCCACTCTATAAGTGGGCCCAAACAGTACTCATCGGATCGTCTCCTCTAAGATATCAACTATCCTCCCCCAGACTGTCACCACCCTTAGCCTCGACTACTTAATTACCCTTTTGTTCTTTAGCAACCCCCGGCGGAGTGTAGCGAGGTACGCCGCATAGAACCCATGGACTACGTAAGGGGCATATTTTCCCAGCTGCTATGTGGTCCACCGTAGTCCATGCTCATCCAACCCAGCATCCAATCCGGGTACTCTATATAAGCCTGAGGCATTCAACCGAGACTTCTCATGAAATTGGCGAACCAGCTTGCCTTGCCCCTTAGGCTCTAACCACTGGCTGTATATTTCTTTCATCCCAGGGACACACCATCTGTGGTCGGCTGGGGGTTGGGACTGTACTTCCTCCTGTTGGGTCTGGAAGGTGCTTTTGGACTCTAACTTAGAACCGGAATGTGAGGGGGTCATCTATGGCAGGCCAGTATCTGACCCGTCCCCATTACCCTGTTATTCCTCTTCCTCAGACTAGGAGGAACTGCTAACTTCCATGGGCATTTTTCCTGCAAGCACCCGGGTCTGGGGCCTATTGGCCTTAGGGTCTACCCTGACTCTGTGGACTTCTACAAAGCCCTCGGGTTACTCAGTCTCAGATGACTCATCCGGCAATCTCCTTTGAAAGGATTGGATTTCTCGCTTATCTTTGGGGGCATTTTATCTGTAAACAAACCATAGAGCAACATGTAAGTTCAAGATGTTTGATCCATTAAAACACATAACAAAGAACAAAAAACAAAAAAAATAGAAAGTAAACATTCACTAATGCAACTATAGGTTTGCAGATATGAGTACAGTTACGACTCGTAGGTCACCCTACGAGTAGTATAATACTCTCGTAGAACCAGTATGCCTTCAAAAATGCTTTCTGATCTCAGATATAAGTCACAATTATGACTCATAGGGTGATCTATGAATCTTAGTCTTGGCTTGTATCCATTTTAAGAAATATTTTTCAGAACTCAAATAAGCTTACGAGACTCTTACTACGAGTTGTAGCAAGAATTACGAGTCGTATATGAGTCTCGTATGAGAAACATGAAGAAATCATAGATGACTGCTGCTTTCTATGAGGGACCCTCACGACTCGTAAAGGAACCTACGAGTCGTAGGAGTGCCTCGTAGCAGGAAACAGAAGGCATCAGTGGTGCCTAACATTTTCTCATAACACGTATAAACTAAACACATCTTTGTACATATTGAGCACATAAGAGCAATACAAGATACTCGACCCATAACAAATCCCTTAGTAATATCAGAAATACAGAGCAACCATCATCCCTAAGAATCGAACTCACTTTAACAGAACGTCAAGCACAACGCCAACAAAACACTTTCAAAGCTCATTCTTGATATTAACAAGATATTCCCTGGAGATGCAATTGTCCTTCAAATCATTTCAATCAAGCCCAACAGGTTGAAGCATATGAAATATACCCACACCTCCTAAGTTCCAATCCCAACAACAATGCGCACACTGGTTTGGCAAAAACTAAGCTTCACATTCATGAACTAATAATTTTCGCACTTGTTATCATCCACACAAGAATTTCAAACAAAGTTTGAATAACAACAAAGTTTTTCAAAGCACACAAGCCCTAGTTTCTTGTCTAGAACAAAAATCACAACATGGCATGAATTAACATGGTTGAACGTAGCATACACTTAACTAAGGAATAGGCTCACCATAAAAAGAATGCTAAATTCAACCATGAAGCTTACCAATTGATCGAAGAAGCAAACCAATGCGAAGAGAATCAAAATTCACACCGAAACCATATAAAATGGTGACTTTGGCCAAATCCTTCCCGGAAAATGATGCGGGTGGTTGGGATTTTCATCGGAAAAGAGAAAATATGGGATGAATTTGGGGGAACCATCATTTTTTAGGACTTATAATTGATACTAAGGGTCAAATGTTATTTTGACCCTTTATATAAGCAAACCGGGTTGAAGTTTAAAAATCTGCAGATCGAGGCTACGAGACCTCGACTACGAGTCAAGGCTACCCTACGACTTGTAGGTCCCGGTTCTTAGCAGACCCAACACTTATAAAAATTAGAAATTATACCTGGGTACTACGAACCCGTCTTACAACTTGTAGAAGACTCTACGAATTGTAAAGTTGGCTCATAGTGTATGTGCCAACTTTTGATACTCACTGATTCTCTCTACGAGGCATGACTACTAGTCGCAGTGAGGAATACGACTCATAGGCCTTATCGTAGAGGCTGCTCCAAGTGCTACTTTTCAGATCTTCAGTTCTTCAATTTTCACCTGCAAACCAAATCTCAAAACACAACAATTTCCAAAATATTACAATTGCACCAATGTCTTTCAATCATAAACACAAACTCAAACCTTCTACCTAAGAATCTTAACAACCAAAAATAATTAAAACAAGCCAACAATTATCAAATATGCTTGGGTTGCTTCCCAAGAAATGCCTTGTTTAACGTTGTGGCTCAACATTGTCACCATCCTTCATCAACTATCATCGAGGGTCCACACCTCATTCTTACACTCATCTGGGTGTTTCATGGATTGGCAAATATTGAACACAACCTCTGTATCATTAACCCTAAACAACAGTTAACCTGAATCCTTATCCACTAGGGCTCTCCTAGTGGCCAAAATAGTCTCCCCAAAATGATGGGCACCTCAAAATCAACATCACAGTCAAGGATCATAAAATCTGCCGGAAAGATGAATTTATCAACTTTAAAAAGTACATCCAAAAGGACTCCCTCTGATTTTTTAATGGTTTGATCTACCATAAGCAATCTCATTCTTGTCGGGTAGGAGAACTAAGGCTAAGTTTTTTGAATACAGCAAGAGGCATTAGATTGATGCTTGATCCTGAGTTACATAATGCTCTTGCGAACTCAATATCACCAATGGTACACAGGATGGTGAATGCACCGGGATCCTCTCGCTTTTGAGCAAGGCATTTGGTCATAATCGTACTACATTTATTGGAATTCTTACGAGAACTCTTGGCTCAAAGTGCATTTCTTGGTGACCAAATCCTTCATATATTTGGCATACCTGGGCATTTTCTCTAAGGCCTCTAGAAGGGGAATGCTGATGGAGAGATGCTTCAATATCGAGAGGAATGTTTGAATTTACCCTTTTCTTCTTTTTTCTTAAGCCTTTGAGGGAAAGAAGGAGGAGGTTTGGGAATAGATTTCAATTTCCCTTGCTCCCTTGTATCTTCTTGTTGCCTCCCAATAAGCTTCGGATGTTCTCCCTCAACCACAACTTCACCCCAAGACCTTTCTCCTCAACTTTATCCACAAGTACTAGCATAGGGCGATCTACGGTGTTCTTGCCACTTCTAGTCATTACTGTCATGCAATGCCCTTCGTTCTTTGGATTTAGAACCATATTGCTTGGTAGGGTGCCCTTTTAGCTTTGGTTCAATTATGAAGAAACTTGCCCAAATTGTTGCTCTAGTTGCTTAATAGCCACCGAGTGAGACTATTTTTTGGTTAATAATTGAAATATCTACTTTCATTCCCTTTAAAGTCTCATCTAATGGTCGGCTCACTTCAACAATTTTTCGAACATTTCTTCAATCCTAGAGTTGTTTGATCTGGCATCACGATTGTATGGTGGCACACAAGGACTATTCCTGTAGCCCTTTCTTCTCCCCCACTCAGCGTCTATCACTCTCTATCTCATAGTATCCACCCCAGTTGTCTCTATACATCCCATCACGGTTGAAGTTCCGACCTTGATTCCTGGAACCTTGCCTCCAATAGTCCGAATTGGACCCTTGGGGGTTTTTGGAATCCCGCCTTTGGTTGCTCACAAAACATGCATCCTCGTCAAAGAATGGATCATCATAACTAGGAGCCTTTGGAGATTGGTGGCTGATTGCCTTGACACTTGCCTAATTTTGCTTTAAAACCAAGTTCATACTTGTACGAAGCTGAGCAAGCTGTTCCATGATATCTTCGTTCACCTTTGCTTGCTCATTATTAGTGTTAATTGCGTAAGAAGGTTTCATCACACCTCGCTCTCATTGACCCCATGCTCTATTCATTTTGACCACTTGCTCCATTCTTACGGCTATCAATGCAAAAGTTTAGTCTAGGAACATGCCTCCCATAATTGTGTCGGCGCAAGCTTGACTATTCTCATCAAGTGCCCGATAGAAAATCTTTACCAAAAGCATCATCAACAATCTTGTAATCAGGGACCATCCTCAAGCATTTAGTAAATCTCTCTCATGTTGTGCTAGTAGAGTCACCCGGCAGTTGCTCAAAGTTGTTGATTTAGTCCTTGAGCTTTAACTGCTTAGATCTTGGGAAATATCTTTCAAGGAATACTTTCTAAAGTTTAACCCGACTTGTGATAGTACCCGGAGGAAGCTCAGACAACCATACAGCTGCATTTCCAGTCAATGATAGTGGAAACACTCTCAAACCTATAGCATCAAAAGAAAGGTTTTGTGTCCCCATGACACTCTTACAAACAAACACCACATTTTGAAGATGATGGTGGGGATCCTCCGAAGGTAACCCTATGAATAATCCACGATTTTGGAGCATTTAGAGCAATCCACTCAAAACCTTGAACTTAGTTTTTGCCGGTAATGGAGGCAGTACTATATCATCGGTAACATCCAGAGCCATAGGGTTCAATCTATATTGATTCCATCCATAACCATTTTCATTGAAATCCCTGAGTTGTGGCCTGTTACCCCTTTGTGGTGATTCTCCTCTCTTCCCATATCCTCATTCGTAGTCATACCCTCCTCAACCTTGATATTTTTATTCACTTGAGCATTCTTCTTGGTAGTCGATGGATTTCCAAATTGAGTGGAGCTAAGGGATTGCCTTGGCTCCTTGTGTTGGGCATGCAACGTAGTATACCCTGCAAATAAAATCAAACAATAAAACAAAAGCAAAAGTAAAGTACAAAAGACTCTAGAGATCAACACTAGAACAAACTAATAGTGAAATCAAATCAAAACCTAGCCGTATTCCCCGGCAACGCGCCATAATCTGTGATGATGTTAACGCTCCAATAACAAAGTGATCGTTGTCAGCAATTAACCTAACCAAGGTTAGGGTCGAATCCACAGGGAATACAAAGCTTGATTACAAGACTTCACCACTAATCATTTTTAGTATTTATGACTATAATCTCTAAATAGGGGGAGGGGGGTTTTTGATTCAAAAATAAAATAAAACTACTACTAACTATAACACGAGGAAACACTCAATTTTGGGGAAAATTTGGGAATTGTGGTCCCCATGGTTTGTCGACTCGATTACCCTAGTTAATATAACTACAATTGGTGATTTGCATGCAGGACGGTAACCTAGATTCTTCCAGCCCTTTTTTGAAGGTGAAGGTCGAATTTCACCATGGCACTTGGTCGGCAACCACGGCGTGCCAACTAACCATTACCAATTGTCCCAGTCAACTAACCCTTGGTCGGGTTTGGTTGATTAGATGAGAAGACATCAATCGAATTCTGTCATCTATTTCCCTTTTCCTATTCGTCACTACCTTAGTTGGGACCGTGATAGTAGGCGGGTTTTGGTGTTGGCCACCACCAAACAATAAAAATGAAGGGAAACAGACAATACATGCAAAACCCCAATCATAGAAATGCAATAAACCTAGGTTATTTCAAGTCAACTACCCATGGTTCTCACAACCCCAAGTTATGGGTGCTTAGCTACTCATGACTAAGGTAAAACACACAAAAATGCACATGATAGACATAGTTCAGAGCTTTACCAATACCAATGAAGAAAATATGCACCATAAGTTGCAAACCCAGAAGATTGATTGATCAACAATGAGTACAAGGCAAGATTTGCTATCCGCAAAATGGGTTTTCCAAGAGAGAACAATAAACTACTCTAAAAACTAAGAAAAGATTCAAAATGTAATTCTAGTTTGTCTACTACTCGAACTCTTCTCTCAAAAACCTAACTTTTACTATATATAGTATTTAAAAAATAACCTTAAAAATTACACAATAAGGACAACTGACAACTGATAAGTCTCGTATTTACGACTCTAGGATGACCTACGAGTCGTAGTCGGGGTCTTGTATCAGATTCTCGGCATCTTGGACTGAATTGGTATAACCCATAGGTATGACTTGTTGCTTGAACTACGACTTTATATTCCTCTTGTAGTCTTGGCCTTCAGTTTTTGGTCCAACATCTTGGCTCTCTGATTCTTGCTACGAGTCCACCTGTATGAGTCGTACTAAGGCTTAAGACTCGTATGATGGCCTCGTAGGGGTGACCCCAACTTAGGTGATTTCTGAATTTTGGTCTATGATTCTTGCTATGGCGCCACACCTACGACTCATAGCTTGCGCTACGACTCGTAGATGGGCTCGTAAAGCCTATACTTCAGCAATATCTGCAACTTTTCTTCAAAATCATGCCAACCTAACTTTTTTGAAAGATTGACACAAAAACACATAACAACAACAAAATATCATTTTAAGAACTCAGAAAATCCCTTGTTTAAGGCATCAAATGTGCTATATTTTGACAACACATGACCGCTTTCATGGTCCAATCCTTTCCTACGCTAGCCACGTAGTTAATGAGTACAAGTAGGACTCACTCTTACCCATTTTGATGCTAATACTCCTCCCAAGACTCAATATGCTCATAAGTCTATCAAGGTCAGACTTGTTATATAGCCAACCCCGCTCTCAGGCAGGGTCCTCTTCTCATCTATCATTCTATCAACTCAAGAAATAAATTCTTCCTTTCAAACTCTTATCTAAAACTCATTTAAACCTCAAGGATATCACTTTCATCTATTTCAGCTATCATAGCACTCATCTCAAGACATAGACTTCATCAATCATCACATTTAAACAATCAAGGCTCTAGACATTACCCCTAAGTTCGTTCTTGCGGTGTTAAACAAGGGGAAACATGCAATTTAGGTAAACATTCATATAATAATGCATAGAATCAGTAGATACAAGTATGATGATCATCAATTTAAGATAATAATTTTTTAAAGACAATGTTCAATAAGTTAAGATAATGTTCAAGAAATAACAATAATGTTCAAGAAGTTCTTCAAGAATCACTACTTAAGACCCATCAACTAGCAGTTTACAACTTAATCTACACATTGGGGCACATGGAAGAATAATTTCATATTTTTGGGTAGTATTTACATACCTGGAAAGTTGATATTACCATCAAAGTTTAATGAATACTCACTTTTTTGGAGAAAATCCTCAATCTTTATAGTTCTTTTAAGGTGAAAGAACTTGGAAGGACTTGAGCTGAAAGAATTCTCTTTGATTCTTGAATTCTTGACTTGGGCTCTTTATAGTTCTTGATGGAGAACCATAATTCTTGAAGAAGAAGAGTCAAGAAATCCTTTCTTAGGATTCTTGAATTCATTTTTTTGAAACCATAGGTTATGATTTAAAACCATATTAGAGATTCATGAATAGATGAAGAAATTCGGCTTGGGTAGATTGAAATTTATGAAGAATAACTTACCTTGATGAGGAATCTTGAAAGGTAATCCTAACTTGATGACTTTCTTGATGATTTTTGAGCGTTTAAGTTTAGGAGTGAAGGGAGAGAGTTTTGATTATGAAAACTAACGTTTTATGCATTTTGGGACCTTAAATAGACCCCCAAAGGTTTTAGGATAAAAGTATCATCAAAATAAAAGGAAAACAAACGTCATTGCTTAAAAAGTGAGGGTCCAAGTTTGGTCCACGACGCGCTCCGAGCGCGGACCTTTAGACATCTCTGCACCCTTCACTGAAATGGTCATAATTTTCTACTCCAAACTCTAATTAAGGTGGAATCGGATGCATTGGAAAGTTAATTCAAATATCTTCTATTTGATATATTATGGGTCATCTAACTCATTATACTTTAGGAGATGTGGTCGTTTGAAGTTGATCCTTCAATCGACTGATACAAAAACTTACTTGCTAGAAATTCTTTGGACTTGGCTTGATGTAAAGGATCCCTTATGACTCTAAATCACACCTAATATACTTAAAATACTTAGGGATTGATCCTAGAATGTATATTCAATCTCTGAGTCATTGGTTCACCTAACTTATATAAAATCTTACTTTGAAACTTAAATTCTAAGAAAGTTTTTTAACTTAACTTCGTACTAGAGGGTTCATATGACCTTAGATCATCTCCAATTTGATTTCCAAACTAAGAAATTGACTTTAACACCTACACTCAATTAGGGATCATCAATTAAAATCCTAAATTACATAAAGGATGACTTGGTCTTAGCTAAAAAAAATTGGGTGTTACATTATCTTCCCCTTGGGATCATTCGTCCTTGAATGATGAGTAAAGGTAGACGTCAAGGCACGAATAACAATCAGAACTCTTCTCAAAACTCACTCAATCAATCAAACTCTCAACTCTTCATCAATCTTAAATCATCTCTATTCAGACTCAGGAATTGACACATCAAATCAAATAGACAAATTGGTTCAGACCAAGAGTATAGATATTATCTTACACATTTTCACCTTAAGGCACGAATGGAAATTCGGAACTCAATCAATTCGAATCATTTAAACACCTCGTCAATCAGATGTTCAAACTCAAGAAGGAAATCATTAACTCTAACCAAGAATGGGACCATCGTGATACACAAGACTCAATGGACACTCTCGAGCTCAACTCCCCACCTTAATTGTACTACCTTTCATGGCACCCTGCTCCATTAACTTAAGCTTATAATTCTTACTTAAATTTCCATCTAACCACCTCTTCCTCTTCCATTCAAGCCTACTTATAAGCCTCAAGGTGCTATTCACGAGATGATTATATTCCTACAAAGCTAATCCTCAATACTCAGCTTTAAACTTCTACAAGGCTTTCATTAAAAGATCACTAGCCCTCTTCACTACTTCACTACTCTTTCTCGAGCCCTTATTATGAAGTTTTCACTAGTCTATCATCGATACTCGCATAAAAACAACCACAAATTCAAGCCTATCACTCTAACCACTTCAACTATATCTTAGAATTTTCAAGCCTACTTAACACTTCTACCTCCACCATTTAATGAGTTCTCACTCAGAGTCACACCAACATACTCTTACCTATCTTCTGTTCATCATAACGTTTTACCTCTCTTATCTTTCTTATCTCTATCCCTGCATGTCACAAGTGTAACATTAATACCTTAATAAGGATATACTCACTGCTCCGCATCTACCCTCATCCTCAGTCTACTACTATCAGCATCACTATTTGGATCTGGAGGAACTCATCATCTCGCCCTTTGGCGAAGCCTCAAACTACTATCTCTCTATGTAAAATAAGCATGAATATCATCATGAACTCAAATAATCAGTAGCTCGAATATTCATTATAATAAATAGACATCGAACATAATATCTAGAGTTTCAATTTTATCTCGAACATCATTATTAGGTATGAATACTATCAAGGACTTGCATACTTAAGTACACAGAGGCTCAAAAGGAACATCAACTCAAAGATAAGAACTCAACTCTATTATCACAATTTCAGGAGCACTCATTCTCTCCCATCACCCAAAACTCGCATACTATCGTCAATACTTCAATCAAGAATGGAAAGCTGGAATACTCAAAGAGCTTGGAACGAAAGATCAATAGCATGATTCAATCGAGAAATCTTATCAAAGAACATTCTTAGATTACAATCTCTCTCATCTATAAGACTCATTCTGAGTTCACATAACTATACATAGTGTAAAAATCAGGTCATATCTCCTTCAACATAGGACGGGAAACTCTTGGATTCATGGGGTAAGATCAAGATTAATGAATGAATTCAGCGCTTCTCATCCTCAAAACTCAGCATGAATGGGAATCAACTTGATGTGTATGGGACTAGGTCATACGTCCAATAATCATACACCTGAAGGGAATAGAGTATCACCTCAACGGAAGGGTAAAGATCATATGGGATGAAAAAGAGTTGATATCTCATCTTGATCAACCCATCATTATCAAAGAGTCAAGATCTACTCTGGTTTACCACTTCGTCATCTCCCCCCTTAGCTCTCAAGGTCCTCTCTTTAAATTTGAGAATCAATTCCCTCTGCTAGCCCGTAAGCATATACCTCCACATGATCGATGAATCACTATTCATAAGAATAGGCATCTTAAACTCTTCTATCAGACTATAGTCGCATAAATACATTAGCCACTAAGACTCTTTTCAAAGATATCACTCTTAGCTTCCTCTTGTCTCTATAGAAATCACTCTCTATACTTGCTACCCTCATTGGCTCATATATCCACTTCCCACACCTCTTACAATCTAAACTCTTCTTTTGCCTGCTAACACTCAACTTCTGTGCTCTGATAAACTCATTTGGATAATACTTAGACTATAATGGAAAAACTAATCATCATCTATCCATACGCCCCAATCAACTTAGTTGCTTGGGATGACAAGGAATGTTTTCATCAACCTACTCTACTTGACAACTCAAATGTACTATCAAGATTCTTATAGCAGTCATGACTTAGAGCTTCACACATCTTTACACAATTATGGGTACACATCTCAAGTCTCTTCTTATCTATTGAGCTATCCTCATCTCACTATCTTACCTAAGGGTCTATTGTACCCTACCCATAGCATCACTTCCTCACAAGTCAACATTTTCTTCTCAAACATACACTATGGAAAGACTCTTAGAGCAAATCTCCAACTAAGGCTATCACTATCATCATGCTATCTCTCTCTTTCTAACACCCCCAGAATTCCAAGCTTAGGGATTATTGCTACCATCTGCATCACACACTTCCCATGTATTATACCAACCTATAACTACTAGGTAATATTTTAGGAATATAGGCCTACTAAAGTCTCATAGCGAATACTTGATTTACATCCTCTCTTTACAACTCATGTACCATTTACTGATCTAGTATACCTCACCTTATTATCTAGCTAAGTTCATCACTGTATGAATCTCACGATACTCTCACGTTGAAATCATAAGCCTAGTTTAGGTCTATTCCTCAAAAGTACTCTGTCTCCCCTATTTAAAAACTATACTTCACCCTCGCTAAAAGAATATCAAAATACATCAGCATAGACCTCTTTCTAGTTTTGAGCATACTCTAATATATTTTGACACTAACTCTCTCTATCTATCTATCTCTATCTCTTTATACCTCATCATGAAAATCATAGGACACTCACCACTCTTTCATCAATCCTACGGAAGTAGACTCGTCGTCTCATTACTTACCTAATAGGTACATAATTCTAACTACAAGCCTCAATCAACCATCACTCTTGCTATCTCGTCCCTTTCTTTCCATCATCATCCTTCTAACTCTGGAATGATTTAATTCTACTTATGGTTTATAAGACCTCACGTCTCACTCTTAGGCGGTAATATTAATCTCTTTGGAGATATAAGCTTCTCTCTCATGGGTAACATCAGGAGCAAGTTTTGAAAAAGAAGGGTTTGGATACATTTAGAGCTAACTCAAATGCACGATTCATATACGTAATAGTGCACTCTTTCTAGTCAATCAACATAGCACACTAGTCGGCTTCTCTCAAGCCTGGTGCAGTCTCTCTACCATTTTGATCAATTATCAAATCTCATCTGTAAGAGTTTGAATATTACTGTCTCTATCACCTCATAGACAAGGCATAGTCGAAAGGTTTAGAGCATCACAAGAATCATCATAGATTTATTAAGAAATAGCTCTATCACTCAATTTAGAATATGAAAAAAGTGATACAATTCCTAATGTCCTATGGCCTCCTGCTTATGAAGTGTGCTCGACAAAACACTCATAAACAAGACTCTACTAGACATGGTTTTATAGACTCCCTAAGACACTCAAACTTTGTGCTCTAACACCAAGTTTTTCACGCCCCGGGAGGGCACCCTAGACGTAACTGGCACTCGGAGGCTGGCCCCCAAGTGAACCACCTAGTCTCATTGCATTCGTTCAATCAACTCAAATGCAGAAGATATAAATGGAATAATAGATTATTAGTGGGCTATCACAATCACTATCATATAAAGTACGAAAATAAGCAATTCAATAGAAAGGGAATAGGAAATAATCAATCCCGACATCAACAATCAACTGTCTATGTCTATGAAGCCTCCATAGCTATCCTCTAAGAAGGTACCATGACAGGCCATGGATACTACAGTTTAATGAAATAATCAAAGAGTAAATGAAAAGATAAACATGTCCCCCGAAAGCAAGGGAGGACTCACCAAGTCTCTATTTGGAAATCTGCGAACCTCAACGATTAGCCTGCTGAAGTCCTCTGTCTAGAGAATCTGCATCATAAAACGATACTGCGCCAATGTACTGTATGTAAAACAGGCTAAAGTAAACAATCAACAACAATAGCTCCTCAATCACTCATCCTCAATTCAAAGTAAAAGACAGGATTCTATCACCTCGCTATCAATTAAGACATCAGACAATACATCAACATCAGAGTACTATCAACAAGGAAACCTATCTGGAAGTTTCTACAACCGACAACCACCACCTATGAACCTTGTGATGATACAGCGAAGATATGTCGCTGCCACATCCTTTCGGTACCTTGTCGGGGTACATGACGAGTCTTCGGGTATCCCAAAAAAAGTCTTTCAAGTCCTCTATGGGACAAAGGAAACATCCGTTTTCACGGTCCAATCCTCTCTTATGTTGGCCATGTAGTTAATGAGTACAAGTGGGACTCACTCTTACTCATTTCGGTGCTAATACTCCTCCTAAGACTCAATATGCTCATAAGTCTATCAAGGTCAGACTGGTTATACAGCCAACCCCTCTCTCTGGCAGGGTCTTCCTCTCATCTATCATTCTATCAACTCAAGAAATAAATTCTTCCTTTCAAACTCTTATCTAAAACTCGTTTAAACCTCAAGGATATCACTTTCATCTATTTCAGTCATCACAACACTTATCTCAAGACTCAGACTTCATCAATCATCACATTCTATCAATCAAGGCTCTAGACATTACCCCTAAGTTTGTTCTTGCAGTGTTAAACAAGGGGAAACATGCAATTTAGGTAAACAGTCATACAATAATGCATATAATCAGTAGATACAAGTATGATGATCATCAATTTGAGATAATATATATAAATTAAAGATAATATTCAAGAAATAAATATAATGTTCAAGAAATAAAGATAATGTTCAAGAAGTTAAGATAATGTTCAAGAATTTCTTCACGAATCACTACTCAAGACCCATCAACTAGCAGTTTACAACTTAATCTACATATTGGGGCACGTGAAAGAACAATTTCATATTTTTGGGTAGTATTTACATACTTGGAAAATTGATATTACCGTCGAAGTTTGATGAATACTCGTTTTCTTGGAGAAAATTCTCAATCTTTATAGTTCTTTTAAGGTGAAAGAACTTGGAAGGACATGAGTTAAAAAAATTCTCTTTGATTCTTGAATTCTTGACTTAGACTCTTTATAGTTCTTGATGGAGAACCATAATTCTTGAAGAAGAAGAGCCAATAAATTCTTTCTTGGGATTCTTGAATTCGTTTTCTTGAAATCCTAGGTTATGATTTAAAACCCTATTAGAGATTCATGAATAGATGAAGAAATTCGGCTTGGGTTGATTGAAATTTATGAAGAATAACTTAACTTGAGGAGGAATCTTGAAAGCTAATCCTAACTTGATGACTTTCTTGATGATTCTTGAGCGTTTACGTTTAGGAGTGAAGGGAGAGAGTTTTGATTATGAAAACTTACGTTTTATGCATTTAAATAGACCCCCAAAGGTTTTAGGATAAAAGTACCCTCAAAATAAAAGGAAAAAAAAACGTCATTACTTATCAAGTGAGGGTCCGCGTTTGGTCCGCGACGTGCTCCGGGCGTGGACCTTCAGACAGCTTTGCACCCCTTCACTGAAATAGTCATAACTTTCTATTCCAAACTCTTATTAAGGGGAAACCGGATGCTAATTCAAATTTCTTCGATTTGATATATTATGGGTCATCTAACTCATTATACTTTTGGAGATATGGTCATTTGAAGTTGATCGTTTTATCGATTCATACAAAAACTTACTTGCTAGAAATTCTCTGGACTTGGCTTGATGTAAAGGATCTCTTATGACTCTAAATCATACCTAATACACTTTAAATACTTAGGAATTGATCCTAGCATGTATATACAACCTCTGAGTCATTGGTTCACGTAACTTGTATAAAATCTTACTTTGAAACTTAAACGCCTAAGAAAGTTTTTAGCTTATCTTCGTACAAGAGGGTTCGTATGATCTTAGATTATCTCCAATTTGATTTTCAAACTACGAAATTGGCTTTAACACCTACACTCAATTAGGGATCATCAATTAAAATTTTATATCACATGAAGGATGACTCGGTCTCACCTAAAAAAAATTGGAGTGTTACCCTAGTGTACCGACAATTTCCTACTCTCAGCAACACATGATAAATACAGCCTGGTTCCCGTGTGGATTTGGGACAGGGTAATTCATTGAACTCACTGCAGCAGGTGGTTACTGGATCTTTACAATAGAAACCTGCTAACAGTCCTCAACAAGTTCACATAAGCTCACAAAGTGGAATGAACCCCGTACAGGCAAACCCTACAACAAAATTTAAAAGCCCTGCAACAGTCACTTCCTAAGCAGCATGAGCAGCAACTGTTGCAGATCCAGTAGCTAAGACAGCAGTACCACCATCGGCAGATACTGCAGCAACTTTTTCAAAGGCGACAGCTGCAAATGTTGCAGATCCAGCAGGTAAGACAGCAGTACCACCATCGGCAGAGGCTGCAGCGACTTTTTCAAAGACACCAGCTAAGGCGACAGCTGCAACTGTTGCAAATCCAGCAATTAAGACAGCAATATATCCACTGGTAGATGCAGCAGCAACTTTTTCAGAGACAACAATTAAGGCGACAACATCAAATGTTGCAGAACCCGCAGCTAAGACAGCAGTACCACAATGCAACAAAACAATATCACCATCTTGCAACATTATTGTTTGGATAATTCAGTTGTTTATGTAATTGTAATTCAATTAAGAGAACGAAGGATAATTGCACTCTTGAAGACATGTTCCTTTCCCTTTCCCAGATTATGCCAAGTATTGTAATTATTCTAATAAATTACTTAAATTTTATATGGGAAATTAGGTTAAAATTCAAATATTCATCTCCAAATTTTTCTCTGTTTGTATCTTTAACAACTCCTTTACAAAGGTCACAATTTTTCTCTATATTTTTATGGTCTCTTCTTTGTGTTTTGTTGTTTTCCTTCGATGTATTTCTCTGATTCATATAGTATGTTTCCTTAAATAAGGGTACTATTTTAATTGGTTTTCAAATATAAAAATTCCTTATACCATTTTGATGAAAGCATCAATTATAGTTTACTTATCAAGTTGTTGTCTTGGCAAGATTTTATGACATTAAACCTAACGATAGTGTAGTGTATTCATCACTGTGAAATTTTGGACACACTAAGTCATAACTATCTCAAGAATTCTTAAATTTTATAATTGACATTTATAAGACACTAAATTTCAAGTTATAATAAGATTTTTTTTCTTTCAAGTTAACAGTAAAGAAAATAACAATATATAACACTTTTTCATTTTAATGTTGAAAAGAAACATAAAATATAAAAATATCAATTTCAATCTGAATTACTGATTGGCATAAATTAAGGAGAAGATAACTGAAAATATTTTACTTCCTTAAATCTCTCAAATTAGTTCAATTATTTTTGGCTATTTATCTTCCTATAAATATCTGTATAATTTTGCCTACTTCCCTTTTACAATTTTTTTTTTGGCGGTATATTATGTTTACATGTGAAAAATCAAAAACTTGGTTGAATTATAATGAAAAATGATGATTTTGTATCTATACTAATACAATACGATTTTATGTCAAATTTATGTCAATCTATATAACAACTATCCACTAAAAAATCTGTATAAAATTTGGTAACCAACTACGCAATAAAAAACTGTGTATATATTAAGTATAATTGTTGTATATTAAATCAAAAATATTACAAATAGAATATGGGTAAAATGTAAGTCATACAGTTTTATATCAAATCAACAACGACAACATTACCCCAATGCATCAAAGGTTTCCGTCCATTGCGGGGTAAAGGGGGGTCGGATGTACGCAGCCTGACCCCTATGTTTAAAAACATAGCGCGACTGTTTC